>JABUQX010108839.1:0-12500 GCA_015478945.1 Trachelipus rathkii | reverse complement strand
TTCGTTTTAGCTAATAGGTAAGTGTAGATTCTAGTAGGTAAATTCTGACTTTTGATTATAATAAGATTAAGTTTAGTCTTGAAATTATAACAGTTGATTCCTTTGCAAGTAAATGTTGGATCCTATTGGTCAGAAGTCCAGACACAAGAATCCAGAGACAGACGTGAATGGGAAATGAAGTTCATAGCAGAAGATTGGGAAGGAAGTTATGTATGTGATCCAGGATATAGAAATCTGTAGAGCTCTGGATAGAAGCAAATTTGGATGGAACTCTCATATAAGTCCTGGGATGGAAATCGCAACAGAAACTCAGAGTATGGACTTTCATATGAGCTCTGAGATAGAATTTCTTATAAGCCCTGGATTGGGATTTCTTATAAGCCCTAGATTTTGATTTCTTAAGCCCTGGATTGGGATTTCTTATAAGCCCTGGATTGGGATTTCTTATAAGCCCTGGATTGGGATTTCTTAAGCCCTGGATTGGGATTTCTTATAAGCCCTGGATTGGGATTTCTTATAAGCTCTAGATTTTGATTTCTTAAGCCCTGGATTGGGACCCTAAGTGAAATGAAATAAATTAATGAATATTTATTTCATCACTTTATTTTTAATATCTTATTTAATGTAAAAACGTTAAATAATAAACACTGACCCTTGAATTTAAGTTAATTTCTTGTGAGGGGACTTTTATCATAACAATTCCCAAATAAGTGAACTTCAAGAAAACTTCTGAGATGACAGAACATGGACGTATGTAATGTACATATTTAATAATGATTTTACCCATGTTTTTAATGAATTAAATAATTAAATTGCATCGTTAAATTATACTTTTTATGCTTGTGATTTTAAAACTTTTCTTGTATCTTTTAGTTTCAGTATTAATTAATATTTACATAAGAATTTAAAGAAGGAAATAAACGGAGCACCCACCTGATAATCCCAATAATAATAATTGAATCCAATTGTGGAATTGTCAACTGAAAACTGCTTACTTGTCTTGTTATGAATATACTATTTAATATCTCATCTAAAATAACTAAATGAATGACTTCAGAGATGAGATATAAAAATAAAAGCAGTTATTACAAGACAAAAATAATACTTAACAAATCTAGAAATATAAAAACGATTAGTACCGTATATGAATTGCGGGCTAATGATTTCGATAAATAAAGATAAATGAAGAAATATTTCAACGAATTACTTGAGCGGCATGGGGCTTAGGAGAGACAACGGTCCCCCTAACATCCCCTGCACTAAAATTGAACCCCCCCTTTAAACAACGCAACCCGAGTTATGAAAGATGGAGGGTGGCAGAGTAAATTTACAAAAGAAAGCCGCAATACGCTGAGATGGATTTAACATGTCTTTGTCTTCCCCATCCCACAGCTAGGAAATAATTGAAAAAAAACTCATTCAAGAGAGTTGACCTCCTAATATCTAGAGATAATAAATATTATCCTCGACATATTCATATTCAGACGCCAGGAACATTGCCTCCTATTCCCTACTGAAGGGTAATATAAAGTTTTTGTGGTTTTTGTCTGGGTTTCTTGGAGAGATTTAGAATTAATTTAATGGGGGTTTTTGAATAATATAATAAAATAATATAAAGTAAAAGTAACTGACTATGAAAATTTGTAAATTATTAAATTTGTTGCTATTTCTTTGCATTGAAGATAAATATTTAATTGATTGAGTTTGCTTGTAAATTGTAAATTAAAGTCAATAAAGTAAATCTATGTATATAAGAATTCAGATATATATATATATATATAATATATATATATATATATATATTATAATATATATATATATATATAATAATATATATATAATATATATATATAATATATATATATAATATATATATATATATATATATATATATATATATATATATATATATATATATTATATTTTGAGTAACGTACTGTATAGTTTTATGTTAAATATCTGAATTAATGAATAAACTATAATTTCTGGTGAGTTGAAGGAAATTTCTTGATAACCTTAATTTTTGTGTTTCATTTTCAGTTCCCGGTTGTAGAAGCTGTCCTGGATTTGAAGTGAGCCTTTCTGGATTAAGAACAAATCTTTCCACAAACTATTGAGTCCTCAGAGGACCCAATTATTCCTGAAGATTCTACCAGACCAATTTCCAGAGATGTCATCCTTACCAAAGGTACTAAAAAAAAAAAAAAAACCTAAACAAGTAATTTTTCTGTTGCTTAACTAAAAAAAAAAAAAATTATTTAAAGAGTCTTTCAATACAAAAGAACTATTCTTCAAAAAGTAACTATCAGTCAACACACCAGAACTATTACCTGGAGTAAGTTCACTTACAAATAGAAGCTCGCCGATACCAAAGAAATCTTCCTTAACAACAATAATAATAATAATGCAAGTTCGTACCTACCAGAATTCTTACTTAGAGTAGATTCTGTAATTTAATGTGAATAATACCAAAGAAACCTTGCAAACCAAGGAACCCCAAATAAATTTTTGTACTTCTAAAAAGATTTTCCTATAAAAATAAAGTATTTTTTTTCTAAACATAAAGAGATCCCATATATATATATACCAATCCCTTGTACATAGACATAAAAGACGTAATAAAGAATAAGTATTTAAAGTTCAGTCTATTACAGATAAATAGAAGTTATTGAAATTATTACAATTTAAATCTATTACATTTAGATAGACGTTATTAAAAATAGAAGTTATTAAAAATTACTTGGAGTAATAAAAATAAAATTTCTGTTAAATACAAAATAAACTTTATAAGAATAGTTATTCAACATAACTTTCTGTTAACTACAAGCACATAAAAATTACAAATAATAATTATTGAATTCTGTGAAATTAAAACTAATAATTACTAAAAATAAAATTTCTGTTAAAAATAAATACACTAAAATTATTACAAATAAAATTCTGGTAAATACCAATAATAATTAAAAAATAAACTCTTTACAACAATCAAAGACTGTTCAATACACATAGACTCCTTATAATTAAAAATTCTGTAATAATATAACAATAAAATTAGTAAAAACAAAGTTATTCGAAAAAAATAAAGGAAATATTCATTTAAAAATAAAGTTTTTTTCTTATAACAATATTATTATTAAAAATAAAGTTATTCTTACATATAAAGGAAATAATTTTTTTTCTATTTTTATTTATATATTTCATTTATTAGGAAATAATTTTTTTTCTATTTTTATTTATAAATTTCATTTATTTTTCATTTTTTATCTGATTTATTATTCATATTCTTCATCGATTTTTTTTTCCTATGGATATATATATGTGTATGTATACATACACATATAAACACATATATGGAGTTAACTATATTTTTATTATATATATATATATATGTTATATATATATATATATATATATATATATATATATATATATATATATATATATATATATATATATATATATATAATATTTTATTTAATTACTTGTGGAAACTGTTTACATATATTTTTTTAGATTTTTTAAAGTATTTATTAAAAGCCTTTACCAGTGTCGATTTTTTTTATCAATGCAGCAGATACTGAGAGGTGTAAGGTAAAATTATAATAAAAGGTTACTTAATCGAAGAGGTAAAGGAAACATTAATCCAGTTGGTGTTGCTGTTGTATCTGTAATACTGGCAACATAGTGGACGCATACTTTACGTGGGGTTTAGACCAATGTAATCCAACTTTTATATTCTTAATAGATAATTGAAATAAAAAGAGAAGTCGCTGTAGTTCAAGCAGACGAGCCTCAGTATAAAGTCTTATCAAACTAAACTAAATTCCTCTAAAAAAGCAGCTGAAGAGAGTCACCTCCACCTAGAACAAGAGATTTTCAGAGGACCGCCACACACATAGAGAAAGATAGGAAAGTATATCGCTAGTAGACCTTGAACTCCGAAAGCCGTACTGGCGTCGGAAAGAAGAGATGAGATTTCCAGATGTCATATGAATGAGAGTTGGAGAAGGGTTTCAAAGATCTTAGATACTAAATTACAAGTGAGAGCTATAGGGCGATGTTAGGAGGAAGGATGCAAGCGGCTCTCCTAATAGTGGACAGTGCGGCTCCAAACAGGAAGGGAAAAGTGCTAGTATGAGACAGGGAGAAATAGTGAACGAGGGGCGGAGTCAGCACACCGTAAGCACATCCCTCAAAACTCAGGCGGATGTGGAATGCCATCCGTCTTATCATCCTTCCTAATTCAGCTAGATCCAGAGAGCCCAGTGACAAATGTAATCACAGGCAAAGACATGCATGTATGTATGTATGTATGCATTGGCATACATACATAACATACATACATACATACATACATGACATACATACATACATACCAATAACATACATGACATACACTACATACATTCATAACATACCTATATATATTATATATAATATATATATAACTAGTATATATGTTGATTTTTATATATATATAATATTATATATATATATATAAGTAATATATATATATATATATATACTTAATAATATATATATAAATGATTAAAGTTTCAAAAGAAGATGTTTGAAGTATTAAGGAGAAAAAGGGGAATACGTAAATGTTATTATTTACGAATAGTAAAGAGTAAAAAGAAACAGTTTGGAAGGAGGGATGAATGGAGACTTAAGAAGGCGAAAGGGAAGCTCTTCTGGAAGGAAGCGTCAAAAGATAAGAATGAGAATAAGGGGAAACCTTGCTTAGAATAATGAATAGGGATGGTGCTTTTGTAACTGATGAAATGGAAAGTGAGAGAGTGTGGAAAGAACACTTCGAGAATCTGTATAATATTTAACAGTATTGAAGAGGTGATAGTGAATGTGTGTGGGTTTATGGTGCAAGAAGGAATAGGTATTTTGGGATGACGTCATTAGTAAGGAGGAGGTTAATGGGTAGAGAGAAAGTTGAAGAAATGGTAAATCTCAGGTATAGATGAGATTACTGGTGAAATGATCAAGACGGAGGCGAGATGGTGGATTGATTGGTTGAGATTTGGAAGTGTTGTAATAAAGCGTTTATAGGAGGGTATAGTTCAGAGGATTGGAGGAGAGCACAGTAATGGTACTCATTATATAAGGGTAAGGAGATAAGGGAAACGTAGGATAATTATAGGGTGAATTAGTTTATTGAGTGTTGTAAGGAAGAATATAGCTCTATTTTTAGTCGGAAAGGAGTCGCGTTCGAGTGACTGAAGGGACTGATTGGTAAAGAACAAGGTGGGTGCGTTTAGGAGTGATAGCTATCACTCCTAAACGCACCCACCTTGTTCTTTACCAATCAGTCCTTCAGTCACTCGGAGCGCACTCTTTCGACTAAAATAAAAGCACATATATCTTCCCTTCAACACTCAATAAACTAATTCCCCTATAATTCCTACAGTTTCCCTTTACATTGAAACAAATGACTGAGAAAATGAGGGAGAAGAAAAATAAATGTATTTAGTTTTATGGATTTGCCAACAGGCGTATGATAAGGATTAATATTGAAGTTCTTATGGCAGGCGTTAGCAATGTATGGTGTTGGTGTAGCTTCTGATGGAATCAAAAGTATGTATGACGATAGTGAAGCGTGTGTTAGAATAAATGGTGTCAAAAGCTATTGGTTTCATATTAATAGCGGAGTGAGGCAGGGATGTGTGTATGTTCCCTTGGTATTCAATTTGTATATGGATTGCGTTGTGAAAGAACAAGAGGTTGGGGTGCAGGAATGGTGTTAGAATCGATAGAGAATGGAGGTGAGTGTAGGGTGCCCTACCTATAGTATGCGGATGATTTGGTTTTGTGTGCGGAATCTCAAGAGAGTTTGAAAATGTTGGTAGAGAGATTTGGCAGGGTGTGTAAAAAAAGAGGTTTTTGAAAGTAAACGAGATAAGAGTAAGGTTATGTGTAAGTGAGGACAGTTCCTCGGCTGTTGAATTATGTTGCGATGGTTGAGCAGCTGGGACAAGTGTCTGAGTTTAAATATTTAGGATATATGTTGGATGGAAAAGGAACGGAGGATGCAGAGTGTTAGTAGGAAATGGTGTGAATGGCAGGATGGTGGGTGGTGCAATTATATCGTTGGTGACGTAAAAAGGACTAAGTCTTGAGTGCAGCTAGGCGTCTTACATAGAGGGTATGTGTACCTGTGTTAAAGATAGTAGTGAGATCGTATCGTCTGAATAAGAGGTCATATGATTAAAGAGCGTTCAAGCGTGATTCAGACTGGACAATCTTAAGGGTGTGAAAAGATTAAAAATGAGGAGGAGCCATGATGACGTCATTGAGAGATTATGTGGTGGTGATAGAAAGTGAGTAAAATGAACCAGTACGGTTGAGATGGTGTTTTGGTCATATGGAAAGGATGAATGACAGTCGGTTGGTAAGCGTATGTATAGTTGGTGAGTGTGTTGGGGAATCGACCTGCTGGGAGACCGAAGAAAAGTGAGATTGAGTCACTGAACGGAATGTGTCTGAAGGAGAAGAGAGTGTGAGTTTGGCAGCAGGCGAGAATAAGGTTGCATAATTAGAAGGTGAATGGAGGGGTTTTGTGAGGGGTATGGTTGTGGAAAACCTGAGCCAAGGGATGAAAGCCCTTAATTTGACGTTATGCCATTAGGTGAGGTCCGTCGAGTCCCGTGAAGCTCAGGGTTTATTTTTCTGACTTGCGACTAGTTCTCACTAATAGGGTTATAGAGGGGGCGGTAAGCTGGGCTTCTTTTCGGACTTGTTGTCATATATCTTCTACTACTTTCTTTCTCCGATGGCATGTCACGCACCTTACTACCCCTAGTTCTTGGGGAGGAAGAAGGAGAAAATTATATATATATATATTATTCATATATATATATATATATATATATATATATATATATATATAGTTATATATATATATTATATATATATATATATCCTATATATAATATATATATATAAATATATATATATATATATATTATAATATATATATATTCGCATTGACTTTTGCATCCAAAAATTATAGAAATAAATTAAGGCGTTTTCAATTTTGCACTTTTGCTAACGAAATTTAGGAAAATGCTAAAAAGTCGTTTCGTTTATGTCAATTTTAGCACAAATTTAGTAAAATGCTAACGAAACGTTAGTAATTTCCTAAATTCTGTTAGGTTGCTCTTTCCCGTGCTTACCGAATTTTAGAAAAATCCTAACGAAAAATTGTAAACAAATAAGATTGCGGCGTAGTAGTTAGTTGATTTGATGAATGTTTCATTTATGAAATTAACTTTAAATCTAATTTCTTCCAAATCGATAAACTCCATCACAATAGTTGATCAATTATTTGTAATAAAAACCATTTGTTATTTTTTTTATTTTTGTTTATTCCAAAACCACGTGCTCTATTAGAACAGCTGATCAAAATTTTTGTAAACAATTGGTCGATTATGCCCGAAATTCGTGCTAAAACTGGATTAACATTTCTTATCCAGCGTTAGCACAAATGCAAAAACGAAAACGGCTTTATTTGCATTCGCACTCGGAAACTCGGAATGCGATTGGAAAATGTTCTGTCGGATCTTTTTAGAAAATTTAACAACTTCTGTGAGAGATTGATTAGAATGAGCTGACTAGTGCCGTCTCATGGTAGTGCTAGTAATTTGAGTTGCAGTCGAAATCTAGCAATATTAATATTGATAGGCTCATACTTGTGAGTATATTCGCTCGAAATCAACTGTTGAAGCAATTCCGCAATGGTATCTTTATCCAGTGTGCTTTGGGATTACTTCGATATTGTTTACCATGACAACGCAAACCGTACACTTTGCAATTGTAATTATTCTTGGAAAGGAAGAATGACAAGGAAATTGTAGAAAGGAAAATGAGAAAAAGAGTAAAGGAACCCCAATTCCAGCTTTAAGAACGAATCAGATTACTCTTGAAACTAATATAAAATACAAATATATGGGACAATGAAACGAATAATCATAAAAGATAGGTGTAGTAAATTTACAGAAATTATAGTAATGAATGATCTTCTATTTCGTCACGTTGAAATTCTTGGTTTTGTTCTGCTAGCGAAAGTATCTGTCTTTTTCTGCACCCTACTTAAAGGAAATACTACAGAGATATTATTTGAAAGAAAAAGTATAATAGAGTGTAAAAACTAAAGTTGTCAGAATAATAATAAGCCTCTATCAAAATCATCCAAGTTAGCTTTCTCAACCGACGAATATGGTCAGATACTCCATCAACAGTTTCTTTGTTTTTCTCCCGAGTAGTCATGCCGTTGACAATTATTTCAGAAGCCAAATTTTGTGTCGTGCTCTGAACCTTTCACTGAACGTCATACAGGTGAATATCTCAGGGTCGTATTTAATAGAATGTTGCCAAAATGGAATCTATCCCCAGATGATGTTCACTGTGTCATGAGAGATGCTGGAGCCAATATAAAGAAAATTCTGTTTCTTTCTTGAGTGAACAACGCAAACTCTGTCAGTCATCAACATTAGAAATGTTGTGACATCTCAAACAAGAGTCAGCGAAGTTCTCTCAAAATATAGGTCAATTGCGGCACACTTTAATAATTCGACCATGGCTCAGTAAGAACTAAATAAAATACAGGCCAGAATTAAAGTTCGCTAACTTTCAGTAATACATGACGTTACTTCTGAAATTAGTTAAGGTTGCAAGAAACTTAATGAATCTCTATGCCAGTACGGCCGCCCTGATAATAAATAAGTCTTCCCATTCCATGACAATTCTCTTCTAACCAATTGTATCTTTGTACTCCAGTCATTTAAAGATATCATTATGATAATCAGCAAATACTTGTTTGTCATCCTCTTGTAATAAATCCGAAGAGAGTATTAATATCCTTAGGCAATGACAGTCAAGGAATAGAAATGATGAGAGAGACGATATTGAGCACTTCCTCTCCACTAAATTTATGGTTCGGTGTTTATTTGTTATTGTACCATTAATGATGGGACAATGAACATTGTAAATGGAAAACTATTAGTTTACCTATCACTCATTAATTTTGATAAACCTCGTGTTAGGTGTGAGAAGAATTGATAAAATGAGGATTGAATGTATTAGAGAGTTGTGTGGCGTGAAGAAAGGGGTAAATGAGAGAATAAATGAAAGTACATTGATATGGTTTAGTCATTTGGAAAGGATGGATGATAGTTGGTTGGTTAAGCAGATGTATAGTGGTGAGTGCGTTGGGAATTGACCGGCTGAGAGACCAAAGAAAAAGTGAATTGAGTCAGTAAAAGAATGCTTGGAGGAAAGAAATGAGTTTGGCAGAGGTGAGAAGAAAGGTGCATAATAGGAGTCAATGGCGTGGTTTTGTGATGGGGTATGGTTGTGGCCCACCTGGGCCAAGGGATGAACCCCACATTGACGAGATGCCATAGTGAGGGTCCGTCACGGTCCCGTGAAGCTCTAGGGTGGATTTTCTGACTGCAATGAGTTCTCAATAATAAGTATAAAGAGGGTGGTAAGGCTAGGCTTTCTTTTCGACTTGTTTTATATTTTTCTACTACTATTCTGTTTCCGATGCATGTCACACCTTACCCCCATTCTTGGGGAAAGAAGGTGCGTGATGATATATATATATATATATATATATAATTATATATATATATATATTATATATATAAATAAATAGTTTTAACTTTATATACATATATATATATATATCTATATAGTATATACCTATATATATTAGTATATATATTATAATTATATACCGTATATATATATATATAGTAGTTATATATATATATTATATATATATATATATGTAATAATAATATTTATATATATTATATATATATATATATATATATATATACCAGTATATCTATCCTCTATTTGATTTCAAATAGAATATAGTAATATACTTTTGGAAAAAAAAAATATGTATGTTTTTATTCTCCTTTTGATTTTGGATAGAATTTTGAAATATTTTATACTTTAACAAATTTTTGTATGTTGAAATATTATCCAGATGAGTAGAAAAGTTATATATTTAAAATAATTGAAGCTAAAAACTGCATGAAGAATGTTCAATATGAAAAGATGAAAAAAAATTTTTTATCACTATATATATATATAATATATATATATATATATATATATATATATATATATATAATATATAATATATATATATATATATATATATATATATATATTATATATTATAGTATAATATTATTTCAAAAATCAAAATAGCTTAGGACGCCAATAGTAATAATAAGATTACAATGCCTTAATTAGAAGAAATTAGTGGATTCCTTTTGAATAGAAGAAAATTCAGTTATAAATATTTATCATAAATTTATTTAAGAATGGTACCAAAAGTGTGGACCTTTTTAATTCTAGGTCCTCCTTCAGCTGCTGTTATACATCAATAATAGTAATATGAGAATATAAAATAAAAAAAATAAAAATTATGAAATAAATTTATTGATTAAATATTTAATAACTGATTTCTTCTATTCAAAGGAATCACTTAATTTCTTGCTAATTAAGGCATCCTGTTAATCTTATTATATATATTATATATATATATATATATTATATATTATTATATAATATATATATATATTATATATATATATATATAATATATATATATAAAGCCTTTTTCGTTTTTTGGCACGCGTCACTGCTCTCTAGCTCCCTTCCTTGGGTTTTCTCCTTCTCTTGGCTTACTCTTGTCTAGTTTTCTCTCCGATCGCTCTATATCAGCACTTCTGGTTGATGGAGCGACCTCTTCCTCCTATTTCCCTGTTAATTGTGGGTCCGCAAGGTTCCGTTGGTATCTCCAACTTCTATTCTTACTTTCCATCAACGATCTCCCAGCTGTACTCCAACTATGTCACTCTTATGCCGATGTGACTCAACCCTCCCACATCTTCTAGCGTCACTTCAAATGTGCTCCCTCTTTTGCTTTCTAGAGGTTGCCTCTCGTCTGTCAGCTTTCCGTTCTATCCTTGGTCGATCGATGGGATTTCCCGGTTGGGGTTTCACCGCAACCTTGGTTAAAATTCAACTCTTAAAAAGAACTCAACTCTCTACATCGCCCTCTCCAAAGACACCTCCCAACTTTCCTATTTCCTTAGGACGGCTCTAAACGTCTCTCCTGTGAATAACATAAAAATTCTTGGTCTTTACATAAACAATAAATTGTCTTTGGAAACCTCATATTTCAATGTTATTGCTAAGGGGCCTCCAAAAGAACTAGGGAGTTCTGTCGAAGGATATGGCAGGAATTTTTTCCTCTGCACAGTTGCTCCAGTACTATAAGGCAACATTATTCCCCTATGATAGATGGGGAAGAAGTACTGTTTCTCACATTTGGGGGTGCTCCGGCTCCACACCCTTCTTTGGGATAGGGTTGAGTCTAAAAGCTTAGAGACTAATAAAACTGTCCCCTACTTTCTCAAACTCTCTGACCCTCTATCTCTGCGCACGTGACGTTGGCTCATCCTAATCTCTAGTCTGTCTCTAAAGGTACTTACAGAACGTAGATGCTCAGGGAGTTGGCCGCTCGGATTCCAATCCTCACAATTGCCGCTCGCCTCGCAATACAAGGCGGTGCCATGCTCTCGCATGAATTTTGCGTGAGTATTGAGAACCCAGACTTGTTCGGGTGTCGGGTGACCCTCTTTCTTTCACAGGCTCAACTTCGGTGTTCTGTGGAAAACTCCTTGCCTTCTTCTGTTTTTACAACACTGTATTTAATCTTCTCTCTTTAAAGCCCACCGTTCGCTCTACCTGCGAGAGGATTTGCACTTAGGATGGGTGTGGCGGTTTTCTTGTTTTTATTTTCTCTTGCCCCCCTTCCTTGAATAAGGGCTTTGTCCGTGAAGTGTGGTGTTTAACTTGTAAAAAAAAAAAATATATATATATTTATTTATAATATAGTATATATAATATATAATATATTATTATATAATATATATATAAGATTATATATATATCAGGCTTGGCTTCGCCACTGGGTGCAGTGCGGTGCGGTGCGTCGGTGCGCTCGATTTTGGTGCGGTGCGCGACTGCGGTGCGCATCAAAATTTCAGCGGCCTGGTGCGGTGCGGTGCGATGCCTGTGCGGAGAAAAAATAAAGTGCGGTGCGGAAGCATTGAGAAAATTGGTGGTGTCGGGGCCTTTCTGATCGCACACTGCCACCGCCACAAGCCGACGGCTCGCCGACAAATTCTCAAAATAAAAAAAATAAAAAAGAAAATTTGAGTAGATTTTATATATATATTATATATATACTACTATAATAATAATATATATAATTATATATATTATATATATATATTAATATATATATATGTATATATACAGTACATTACATACATGCTTGCCCCTGGAGCCCACCTTGATTAGAGGGGCCCATCCGCCTCCATGAAAGCGGCACCACCTCTTAGGGCGGTTCCCACAGGTCAAGAATACGAAGTTACAGCAAAGTGCGTTACGGGTAG
>JABUQX010108838.1:20000-25733 GCA_015478945.1 Trachelipus rathkii | reverse complement strand
AATAGGAGCGAAGGTGTGATTTATAGAGAGAAGGACTAATGGTGAAACTAGGTAAGTGTGTTCAAGAATTGGTTAGGACAATCCGGAACGTGTGTGGGTTCTTTAATTAGTTTCTCCAGATCGTTGAGAATACTAAATGATTCGGCTTCCTCCCACTAAATCAGTATGAGAGGACCGCAACCATTCAGTGTTGGTCACATATATTATATATATATCTATATATATATATATATATATATATATATATATATATATATAATATATATATACTATATATATATATTATATATTTATTAATATATATATATATATATATATACATATATATTATATAAATATTATATATATTATCATTTAGCATATATACAGTATATATATTATATATATATATATATGTATATATTATTATATATATATATATATATATATTATAATATATTATATATATATTTATATATATATATACAAGGGTTTTGTGATTTTTGATTTTTTTGAGAAAAAAATCAATTTTTGAATTTTTTGATATTTTTGGATTTTTTGGATTTTTTGAGATTCGTGAACGTCACGCGAAATATAATATGTGTTAACAAACTTTTCTTAAGTTCGATATAGTATCATTTTTAAGTGATTTATTGAATTTGATTCATTCTATAAAATAAAATGGAATAAGGAAGAATTTTTTTCAGATTTCGTGACGTCAAGCGAAATTAAATTGTAAACAAACTTTTTTTTTAGTTCGTATTAGTATTATTTTGAAGTGATTTATTCAATCTATGTAAATCAAAATATTAAAATAGGGCTTATTGTCTATGACACAATGAAACAAGCAACACTAAAGAGTGTTACGGAAACACCTAGGATTACTTGTAATATTGATAAATGTTACATCAGAAATAAAAGATACCTGTTTGAAACATGATCCTTTGTTGATAATAGTGTGGAATTGGTCAGAGAGCCTAATTTTTTATTTCTATTGAAGTTAATCACTTATATATAATATATATATATATATATATATTAATATATATAATATATATATATATATATATATATAATACTTATATAATATATATATATATACTATCTATTATATATTATATATATAATATATATTATAATAAAGCCTTTAAAGAAACTTGTTAATAATTTAGAAGAGTCGGTATTTTATCTAAAGTAAGATTTTTTATTAATATATTAGAGCACAAATTTTCGTTTCTTATTCGGAAACCTC
This sequence comes from Trachelipus rathkii, assembly GCA_015478945.1. NCBI lineage: Eukaryota > Metazoa > Arthropoda > Malacostraca > Isopoda > Trachelipodidae > Trachelipus > Trachelipus rathkii. The sequence goes on along the minus strand of JABUQX010108838.1, from coordinate 24,502 downwards.
ATCAGGTGCAGTTCTTTGTAAGACTAAAGTTAAATTTAATATTAACAATTTAAAAAGTAATTTATATTTTAGATTTAAGATTTTTATAGAAATTAGTGGAGTTCATAATGTTGTTAAGAGTGGGATTAATATTGAATTCGCCTTTTTGTCTATTGTAATTATTGGTGTTAAGGATGCAGTAGGATTCAAATAGTTTTCTTCTGTGTAAATCTTTTGAATGTATGATAGGAGTCATGTTGTTAATGTCTATAGTGTGGTTATGTGTGGAACGATGTAATGTAAGGGCAGAATATTGATTGTCATTGGTAAGGTCATGTTTGTGTTGGTACAGTCTACGTTTAAAATCATGAGTTTCGCCGATGTATAAGGAGTTGCAATGAAGGCAAGGAATTTTATAAACACATTGGGGTATGGTAGTGGGTCGATTTATGTTAGGTCTAAGAATAGCTTTGAGGGGTAGATTACCTGAAGAGGTAAGATTGAAATTATTGGGTAAGATGTTTTTTAATTGTTTAAGAGGAATGTTAGGAATGGGTAAGAAAGGATTGTTTTTAGAGTGGTTGTGAGTGTGCGGTTGATAGAAGGATTTTTTTGCTTGTTTAAGTGCTCGTTGTATAATGAAGTTGGGGTAGGAAAGTTTGTTAAAAATAGAGAAAAGGTAATCAAATTCGGATTGTAGGAAAGAGGGAGAGCATATTCTTAGAGCTCTGAGGAATAAGGAAGAAAGTGTTCCTATTTTTGTGTTGGTTGAATGGGACGAAAACCAATGTATGTAACTTGGGTTGTAAGTAGGTTTACGGTAAACAGAGAATTGGAGAGTAGTGAGATTATTTGACCAGGTTGTAAGAACGTCAAGGAATGGTAGGGAATTATTTCTGGAAGTTTCAATGGTGAATTTAATGTTAGGGTTAATAGTGTTGAGGAAATCGAGAATGTTATGTGGGTTAATATTGGGAGGAATAGATGCAAAAATATCATCTACATATCTGTACCAAGTAACATTAGTCATGATGGGGTTAGGAAATATGTAATAAATTTCAAGGAGTTCCATAAAAATATTACTTAATACAGGAGAAAGGGGAGAACCCATACTAAGTCCAGAATTTTGTTTCAGAAACGTGTTATTAAATATTTCCTAACCCCATCATGAATAATGTTACTTGGTACAGATATGTTGATGATATTTTTGCATCTATTCCTCCCAATATTAACCCACATAACATTCTCGATTTCCTCAACACTATTAACCCTAACATTAAATTCACCATTGAAACTTCCAGAAATAATTCCCTACCATTCCTTGACGTTCTTACAACCTGGTCAAATAATCTCACTACTCTCCAATTCTCTGTTTACCGTAAACCTACTTACAACCCAAGTTACATACATTGGTTTTCGTCCCATTCAACCAACACAAAAATAGGAACACTTTCTTCCTTATTCCTCAGAGCTCTAAGAATATGCTCTCCCTCTTTCCTACAATCCGAATTTGATTACCTTTTCTCTATTTTTAACAAACTTTCCTACCCCAACTTCATTATACAACGAGCACTTAAACAAGCAAAAAAATCCTTCTATCAACCGCACACTCACAACCACTCTAAAAACAATCCTTTCTTACCCATTCCTAACATTCCTCTTAAACAATTAAAAAACATCTTACCCAATAATTTCAATCTTACCTCTTCAGGTAATCTACCCCTCAAAGCTATTCTTAGACCTAACATAAATCGACCCACTACCATACCCCAATGTGTTTATAAAATTCCTTGCCTTCATTGCAACTCCTTATACATCGGCGAAACTCATGATTTTAAACGTAGACTGTACCAACACAAACATGACCTTACCAATGACAATCAATATTCTGCCCTTACATTACATCGTTCCACACATAACCACCCTAACATAAATCGACCCACTACCATACCCCAATGTGTTTATAAAATTCCTTGCCTTCATTGTAACTCCTTATACATCGGCGAAACTCATGATTTTAAACGTAGACTGTACCAACACAAACATGACCTTACCAATGACAATCAATATTCTGCCCTTACATTACATCGTTCCACACATAACCACACTATAGACATTAACAACATGACTCCTATCATACATTCAAAAGATTTACACAGAAGAAAACTATTTGAATCCTACTGCATCCTTAACACCAATAATTACAATAGACAAAAAGGCGAATTCAATATTAATCCCACTCTTAACAACATTATGAACTCCACTAATTTCTATAAAAATCTTAAATCTAAAATATAAATTACTTTTTAAATTGTTAATATTAAATTTAACTTTAGTCTTACAAAGAACTGCACCTGATGAGGTTTCCGAATAAGAAACGAAAATTTTGCTCTAATTATATTAATAAAAAAAATCTTACTTAGCTGAATATACCATTTTCTAATATATTTACAAGTTTCTCTTAAAGTTTTATTTTATAAATTTTATATCAGCTTCTAGTTGATAATAAAAACTTTACTATATATATATATATATATATATTTATTATATAATACCACATCATATAGTTTAGTTTTCAAAGTGTAAGGTTGTGTGTGTGTTTGTTCTGTTGTTCGATAGTGTTTTGATTTTAATTTGTGCTATTGAGTGTTGTTTTAATTTGGTTTTAAGTGCATCGGTATTTTAATATCATATTAGTATAGTAGTTTTAATTAAATATAAATATTTACGAATAAACGCGTTCAAGAGGTTTCAGATGGAAACATAAATAACCTAATTTTCGCACGACCGGGAACCTTAAGATAAGTTTTTTAGTGTCTTACCTTTTAGCTTTTTAAGTTTTTAGTATTTATTTATACATTAACATATTTAATGTCGCATACGGCTTTTAGCATTTTTTTAAAAGTTTTAATGTGATTAATGTTATCCGTTTTTTTCTAAGTTTTTCTTTACGTTCGTAATCTTGTAAGCTGCTGCGAGTGTGTGTGTGTGTGTGTGTGTGGTGTGTGTTGTGTGTGTGTGTTGTGTGTGTGTGTGGTGGATTTTTTTAACTTTTTAAGGTTTATATACTTTACATATTTATCGCCGTGCTTATTAATTTAGTTAGTTTCTGTTTTCCTCATTTTTTATAACATAAATTTAAATAATTTTCATTTTAGGGTTTTAATAGCATATCTGCTTTTTTTTTACTCTATCATTTTTTTCTGTACAGATCTGTGTGTATGTGTGTGTGTGTTTGTTGTGTGGGTACAGGTTTTTTTCAGTAAAAACCCAATCCAGTGGGCTTTTGGGTGGGCTGTGTGGTATGGTCGATTGTGTGTGTTATTTGTGTGGATGTCGTTTGAAATGACTGACAGAGAAGAATATAGTGTGGGCGCAGCTGGGGTTCTCTTTGACTTTGGCCAACGTCCGTGGCCTGAAGCTAACCATGATCTGTGGAATATCACTTCGCTAACTCTCTACCTAACTTTATTACTGTCTGAGACCAGCTAGCCAGGGAATTCTTTTTCAAATAAATTATATCTAAACTATAAACTTTTTCTATAATTTTCAGAATTAATGGTGGAGTCCTGTGCCTATATACCCCAACACTCCCTGTTAACACGTCTTGAGAATCTTGAATCTCTAATTTTGATGTTCTGTGGCTTCAAAATCTTCTCCCTACATACTACCATTATCTTGGTGTTTTCTGCTACTGCTCCCTTACCGGAACAGATTTTCACCTCCTTTTTTAATATCTTACTACTTCTCACCTTACTTCTTCCCATCCAAATGCTGAGATCCTCTATTTAGGGAATTTCAATGTACATAACACTGAGTGGTTGGCCTCCTCTCATCTGATGCAGGAGGGGAGGAGGCCAAAAAACCCATTTCAGCATTCCCAAACGATTGGAACGTTAATTAAAGAACTACACATATCCAGATCGTCTAACCAATTCTTGAACACCTTGTTTATGTTTCACCACTATACTTCTCGATATATACACCATTTCCCTCCTATCGGTACTCTGACCACAATCTTGTAGCTCTTAATTTTAAAATTTTTTCTCCAGCAGCACCATGCCCCAAACGTACTTTCTGGCACTTTATCGTGGCTATTAGGGGGCGTTGGTCGTTCTTTGCACACTATACTTGGGTGACAAATTTGCCTTTGACCGAGGATGCTTCGCTCATGCTGAAAAGGTAGGGGCCTCGAAGATCGTCGAGGTATGAGCGGGTTCATTCATCTTCAACTACATCTTTTTCTCCACAAATCATGGTTCATGGAGAATGTTCTCGCTCGCATTCCAGGAAGAGACATTGCCTATCGGACATGGAAAAACTCTCTTCCTATTACTCTTACTAATTTCCATTCTGCTCGAATCGTTGGCAGGGATATATTCGACAGGCAAGCGCGCTTTCACCAAAAAGAATGGGTTGCGACACCTCTTGGCCTCATACGGATAAAAATTTCTGCTCTTGCCAAAATGCTTTAATACTTTTGTAAATCTGCTTTTCCTCCACTTATTCCGCTCTGACGTTTC
>JABUQX010108838.1:5000-7500 GCA_015478945.1 Trachelipus rathkii | reverse complement strand
TGTTTTCTGAAAGAGCAAGTTGGAGTAAGGAGAATGTGAATCATGTAGTATACCAATTTCACTGTAATAAAGATGGCTGTAATGCCTCTTACATCGGGTATACTACTAATCTCAAACTCCGTGTCTCACAACATAGATACAGGCCCAGTAAGATCTTTGAACACTTGAAAAACGAACATGGAACTCCCAAACCCAATCTCGACATCTCTAATTTTGACATACTGCACCGAGCGGGAAATTTTTTTGAATTGAGGCTGGCTGAGTCTCTCTTAATACAAAAGCCGATTATAATATCAAATACAATGAAAAAGCCAATTTTATTGAACATTTTTTTAGTTTTTGTGGCTAGATAGAATGTTACCTATAATATACTATTATTTAAGACCTTCGATTTAAAGGTTATTATAAACTTTAATTTGTTTGCTTCACATATATATTTAAATACATTTATTTTGTTCTCATCACATGTTAAATATAGATTCTTGACTCGTCTCGATGATGCCTGAAAGTGAAACAGCGAAAATTAGATTAAAAGTTCAGAAGCGGTTGTTCTATTTTTATTCTAGAATAGTCCTTAAAAAAATCAATCATGAAGCGGTTGATACCTTTAGGAAATTGGAAAAGGCTTGTAAATATTATTATTATTATTATTATTATTATTATTATTATTATTATTATTATTATTATTATTATTATTATTATTATTATTATTATTATTATTATTATTATTATTATTATTATTATTATTATTATTATTATTAGTTATTTATTATAAACAATAGATGGATACATTATTTAATACTATTATTTTTATTTATATTATTATTTTTGTTAGATTTTTGGAAATTATTAGTATTATTATATTATTATTATATTATTATTATTATTCGTCTAATTATTAAATTTTTTATCAGAAAAGTAAAAAGTTTAGTAAAGAATTTTACAATTTGCATCATTTAATGAGCTTTTGCTGGCTAATTATAATTGCTTCATTTTTTTATCATTAGGAAAGAAAAAAGAAAAACAAAAAAATGAAAAATCGGATTAATGAAGTTAGAAGAAGAGAACTATTTGTTAATAACGTACTTTTCTTTATTCATTTTTTTTTTTTCTTTTTTATTTCAAAGCTGACTAAATTATTTATTGTCTGGAACGTTTGAGAATAATAATAATAATATAATAATAATAATAATAATAATAATAAAATAATAATATCTCATAATAATTTAATTAATTAATAAAAAATACTAATAAAAATCAATAATAATAATAAATAAATAATATTAATATTTCTAACAACTCAATCGCCAGCATTAGTTGTAAGGGTAAGATTTGATTACTTTCCTTCAAGCCTCCTGAAATGTCATTCTTTCAACAGAGAAATTTTCTTAGTATATCTTGAATAAAATAAAACAATGATTAAAAGTATGTACTAAGCTTTTCGTCCTTACACTTCGGACATTTTCAAAAGGAATAAATTTATTTTTAAATTTTAACAATTTTGATAAAATAAATATCGTTTAAATAAACTAATAACAAAAATAAATAAATAAAATTAATAAATTTAAAAGTTAGAAAAGTTAACTTACATTGACTTTTTTGTCATTTAAAGATGTTTAAAAAATTTGACATTTCATTATATTTTATGTTCTATCACTGGTTTGTGTTCCTAAGCAGCAACGACTCACCTAGGCGCAATTCATAAAATCATTTTTTCTTCTGTTATGATGGAGAGTTTTCTTTTAGCTTGTTTAATCGCGGATTTTGTGGTGTTCTTCATTAAAATGTTGAAATATTTTGCTCGGCTTATACTTATGTTGCGACATTCTCATGTTGAGGGTATTCGTTGTGTATCCGATATAAGCGGCGTTACATCCACTTTCAGAACATTGAAATCGGTACACAACGTTACTACTCTCACCATCCGAAAACGCTTCACGAGTAGAGAAGCACGAGCTCAGTTTCAATGGCTTATAGTACGATCTTAATATAAGCTTCTTCCCGTCTGATGCCCCTTTTGATATATAAATTAAAAGAATAACACAGAATCTAATAAACAATAACTTCCCCCAATATATTATAGAGAAAACTATAAAGAACACTTTAAATAATTTATTTGCCAATAACATCAATGAAAACAAAAACGATAAGCTCGTAGTATATTATAAAACTGAAAATATTAGTCAGAAAAAAGAGGAAGAGAACAAATTAAAATTAATTTTAAAAGAGCATATTAAAGCAAAGGACGGGAAGAAGCTTATTTTAAGATCGTACTATAAGCCATTGAAACTGAGAGTTTGAGAGGATTGGTATAAAGATTTGGCTGGGTGTGTAAAAGGAAAGGTTTGAAAGTAAACGTAGATAAGAGTGAAATTATTATGATTGTGAGTGAGGACAGTCCTCGTTGTGAAGTTAGATGGTGATCAATTGGAACAAGTGTCTGAGTTTAAATATTTAGGATATATGTTGGAAGAAAAGGGAGCGGAAGATGCAGAGTGAA
>JABUQX010108837.1:10000-22500 GCA_015478945.1 Trachelipus rathkii | reverse complement strand
TATACTATATATATATATATATATATATATTATATATATTATATATATATATATATAATATATCTATATATAATATATATTCTATATATTACTTGTATTCTTTACTGCACAGTGAATCAGTAAAAATTAGGGCTAGTTTTTACAGCACAGTGGATCCATTAAAGGTTAGTGTGCTACTCTTAGGGCACAGTGAGTCATAAAGGATAGGGCTAGCTTTTACGGCACAGTGGATCAATAAAGGTTAAGGCTAGTTTTACACGGCAACAGTGAATCAATAAATGGTTAGGGCTACCTTTGGGGCTTTTAAGTTTTGTTTTATGTTACAGTTTTTTTTGTTTAGGTACGACAGATTTACTATATTATATATAACTATATTATATATAATATATATATATATATAATAATATATATATACTATATAATTATATATTATTATTATATATTAATATTATATATATATAATATATATATATATATTATATATATATATACTATAGTTATCATATATATATATATATATATATTATATTATACCTTATATCACTATATATATATAGGTCCCTTTCTGTTTAAGCCCATTTTAGTTTTTTGAATTTTTTTTTGTTTTTTTAAAAATATATTGCTACTATATGATACCAACAAGTGAAATTTCAGTGGTAACGGACATGAGTCAAGATCAACAGTATTTTTAAATAATTTTTTTAAAAAATTTCACGTTTATGTTAAAATATTGTTTTTAAAAAATGAAATATCTCGAAAAAGTACGAACTACAGAAAAACCAATTACATATTTGGGAACTTTCTAATAAAAGGCTTTATAAAAATATGTAAAAAACAAAAAAAAAGTTAGGGGGCTCGGCCGACGCGGGAAGAGGGGGACGTTTTTCCATACCCCGTTGGGGAGGGGCGGAGCGAACCCCCGCGACACCCAAATACCAAGAGCGGGGGTTACCGGAGACCCTCACCCGGAAGGGGGAGAAATAGGTCCTACCCTGCGTTCCCCCGTAAGGCCCGAGAGACCCGACTCCCCTGCCATCTTTGCGGCTTACCCTTGGGTATTTCTTTAGTTAAAAAAAAAAATTCAAAGTTACCGGCTCCGTAAAACGTAACTGGTCCTATATATTTTTTATCATGTCCGTTACCACTGAAATTCAATTGTTTGGCATATAGTAAGTAGCAATATATTAAAAAAAAAACAAAATAAAAAAAAATTCAAACTGACCATTGTGTCAACAGAAAAGGTCATATATATATTATATATTATAAAAAAATTTTTATAAAAATAATATATAGATTATATATATATATATATAATATATATATTATATATATATATATATATATATATATATATATATATATATATATATATATATAACTATATAGGGCACTTATTCTTTAAAAGGAAGTTTACATAAAAGTGGCCCCTAATATCGACAATCGCGGAACTCTACTCATGCAGCCCAGCAGTGTCACGTGTTAGTAAAATCCAATAAAAAGATCGCGAAAGTTTCCACAAGTTGCTTTTCTTTTATCATGAATTTTAATTATATGTTACATTTTTATTAATTTTTTTAAAAAACACATTTTTTTGATATTTTTTTTAAGGGGCTCGAGCCGCCGGAGGTTGACAGAGGGGGCGGACGAAGTCCCCCCCCGTCGTCCCCCCGCTGAAGCCGAGAGACCCTGACTCTTTCCATCTTAGCTATTTAATCTTGGGTATCCTATAGTAAACAAAAATAAAAATAAAAATATGTACAACAAATGAACTTTTAATTAACTTGAAAATACTATCGAAAAAAAATCGATTACGTTGTTCGCTTTCGATATATATCGGTTAACTACCCTTAAAGGAAGAAAGTTCCTATATATATGTATATACTATTATATATTATATATAATATATATATATATTATATTTATATATATATATATATAATATTATATATACTAAATAATTATATATTAATATATATATATTCTATATATAATCGGATATTACCCAACTATCGATTCATGTATTCTATATAACGCAAGTAAATCGATTTTCGATTTACTTGCACCCTAACAATATCGAAAGAACTCAAAAAATTAGTGTTTGCCGGAATAGTAAATATTTATATAATATATATAATTATATTATATATATTATATTATATATATATACTATATATATATATATATATATATATATATATATCATAATACCTATATATATTATATATATATATATATATATTATATATATTATACCTATATAAATATATATTATATATATATATATATATATCACTAATACTATATATCTATATATATATATATATATACCGATATATATATAATATAACTATACTATATACTATATATATTATTATTAATATTATATATTATATATATATATATAATATATATATATATATATATATATATAATATATATATTTAAATATATATTATATATATTATATCTATATTATTTATATATATATATATATATTATACTACTTATATATAATTAATATACCTATACTATATTATATATAATATATATATATATATATATATATATATATATATATATATATATATTATATATATATATATAATTTATATATTATACTATAATATTAATATACTTATATATATTATATATCTATATATTATATATATATAATATACATATATTATATATTTATATTCATAATATATATACATATACTATATATTAGTATATATATATATATATAATATATATATATATATATATATATATATTAGTATATATAGTATATATAATAGTATATATATAATAAAAATATATATAACTATATAATATATATAATATAATAGTAATATATATATATATATTATATATATATATTATATAATACTATATATATAAATATACAAGTAAAAATATATATATATACTATATATATATCTATACCTATACTATTATACTATATATATACTAACTATATCTATCACTATATATATATATATATAATATACACTACCTTATATTATACTATATTCGAAAAGTAAATCATCTAGAATATCTTTCTCCATTGCACGCATAATTGATTGCTTTTAATTAATAATATCGTAAAATCTGAACAAGCTAAGAATATTCTGCTTGCAATTAAATTTATTTAATATGTCTTATTTCTTAAAGAAAATGTATATCCATATTCTTTTTATCCCTGTCATATCCATATCCGCTATCGATTTCGCAAATGAATCCGAACACATTTGACAAAAATCGAAATAAAACTGTGTAGAGTCAAAATAAATCTGTTTTGTAATAAAAGAGTTTCACAGTTTAAAAAAGAATTTTAAATATTCGAAATCTATGCTAACGTCACGTAACTGATAAATAACCTAACTTAACGTACCAAACTTTTATTATTCATATAATGTTATTTCACTTTCCGTCGGTTTCAATAAACACAAAACAACAAGTTATAAAATAAATTGGAAAATCATTTTGTTTCGATAACGTAACTATGGAAAAAAATTGACTTCAGCTTCATGGGACAGGGATAATTGGAATGAGTTAAATTATTTACGCAAGAACCGTTTGATTAACTTTTAAAATAGCAATATACGATATTGCCCTTGTCATTTAAAATGTATTAAAAAAAGTTTTCTCTGCTATTTTCACAATATGCTTCCTAGGTATTTAAACAAAAGTATTATATATAAACCACTACACTGATATTGTATTTTTAAACGAATATTTACTTTCAATCCCAGTAGGATTGCACGAGTCTTCCATCATAGGTAATTTACTAAGTACTTAAAATGGATAGGTAATTTACTAAGTACTTAAAATGGATAGGTAATTTACTAAGTACTTAATATGGATAGGTAATTTACTAAGTACTTAAAATGGATAGGTAATTTACTAAGTACTTAAAATGGATAGGTAATTTACTAAGTACTTAAAAAATGGATAGGTAATTTACTAAGTACTTAAAATGGATAGGTAATTTACTAAGTACTTAAAATGGATAGGTAATTTACTAAGTACTTAAAATGGATAGGTAATTTACTAAGTACTTAAAATGGATAGGTAATTTACTAAGTACTTAAAATGGATAGGTAATTTACTAAGTACTTAAAATGGATAGGTAATTTACTAAGTACTTAAAATGGACATTATAATCCCATTCGTTGAAGAATCAACATATGTTATATATAATTAACCTTTTGCCTGTACTTGTTAATAAACCACAGATTTACATTGTGACATATTTTGAGGCTCATGTCGGCTATCAGCTTCCAGTTAAGCTTAAATCAATTTTTTTTAAAAACCTACGTTATCGAACAAAATGTACAAAGAGCGTATGGTGCCAGATGCGAGTTTTTTTTTTAAACAATGCAAAGTGAAATAAATTTTAAATATAAAAATAAATTTAGTTAAGTGAGGTTATGATACGTTAAGTTAGGTTATGTTGAGTTATGTTAGTTTACATAGATTTAAACTTTTTTTTATATATTTTTACAGGTGTGAAGCTGTTTTATTAGTATAGTTTAAATTTGACACCACAGTTTTATTTCACTTTTATGAAATGTGTTCGAATCCAGAAATTGATTGTATATGGAGGTGGAGGCAAGATATCCGACCTTATCTCAATATTGATATTTCATAATGAATACAGTCATAAATTGAAGGGTCTGTAGTATTTCCTGGACTGTGACGGTAAATAAAATAACTACTTAAATTAATACTCCCAGTAATTTAGCTGAAACCTACTATCAAAACAGCGTATATCTGGAACAATTTTGTTGCTTCGATTGAAATATTTTCGTGAAATCATATCTATTCCTATCTATTACTCATATAAATTCACAATAAATAATCAAAAACTATTCTTAGAATATAGTTTAAATTTTCATGTTTAACACCCAAAAAATTCACTGCCAATAGCAAACTAAATGCACACTAATATGTTGTTATCCCATATTGTTGATAAACTAACTAAGATACAGGGGTAAAGTTTAAGAGAAGATCGAGATTTGATACACTCGGGGAAGGTATAGGGACAGGTATTATTAATATGCTTCCTACCATTTACTTCTATGTGGGGTGAGTAGGATAGCGTGATGAATCGTGAAAGCAGCTTTCCAAATTTCCAGTTATTTATTTGTCAGTTACAGAACACACGTCCGTCATATCCAGCATACAAAATGCCTAGCATTTATAAACTCCAGGAATTTCTTCATCAACTTTTTGTTTTCATTTTTTGAAGGCGAGACGTCAGCAAATGAACGAAATATGCCGTAATTTCAGACCACCTCTATCTAGTTTAAAGGCAAGTTATATAGTATTACCAAGATCTTCATTAATGCCTCCTCTTGCTACAGTTAGATCGTTTTAATTTGCGTTTGCCTTAATCTATATATAAAAAACTGTTCCTTCTCCCCTTCGTTTATTTTAAGGGCAAATATGGACTCTGAAGCAATAACATCAGTGGTGATGACGATCTATTTGAAGGAATAGAATAAAATGTTTTTTTGTTTGGCCAGAATGAGTTGACATCAAATCATTGTAACAGTGAATCAATGATAATTACAGCTGATAATCGCATTTTAATGTAAATTTTATTTGGCAAAAACTAGATTTGGACATGACCAAGATTTTATACCTACAGTATATATATATTTATATATACTATATATATATATATATTATATACTAAAACATATATATATATATTATATATATATATATGTATTATTATATACCCACTCGTTATATATATATTATATTATTATATATATATATATATCTTATCTTATATATATTATTATATTATTACATATATATATATAATATATATATATATATTATTATATAATATATATATATTATGTATGTTATAAATGTATTAAGTGTATGTATAAAAAAAATTAATTTATGTTCGTACTTGTATGCTAAGAATTTGCGCGAGAAATTTTTAGCAATAAGTCAAGTGAAATAATATAATAAACGCCCGTCCTTTGAGATCTCTTCATCATGATAAGTCAGATAAAAAATTAACAATAAGCATAGAAGAATAAATTCACGTCAAGATCTCTCTCCAGAATACTCCCGGCAAGAGAGATAAATTTCAAGAAGGGCTGCGACTATGAATTTCGATCACAAATTTTCACTAAAAAGAAGAGTCAGGCAAGGGCTGAAAAACGCGCTTGGAAAGGCCTGGTGACTACCAATTCGCCTAACGAAGAGAGAGTAATCTCAAACAGCAAGGACTTTTGTTACCTTTTATTACTTTCAATGCATATTATTACTATATGTTGAATAAAAAGCTTCATTTCAAATATGCGATTTCTATAATTACCAATCCTCCTTATATAGGGTGCTCTGCTTAAAAGTAGCCTACCAACTAGCAAGTTTTACCCTATGTAATTGGTGAACCCCGGAGTAGAACACCCAAACTTCAATCAACGCCTTCTGAAAATATACAAAATGAAGAAAAAGAAAAACTGCAATAACAAAATCCCCAAAAAATTCAAAACAGCTCCGAGAAAAATGACTCAAGCAAACGAACATTATCGATACGGACTTCAATTTTTATATCTAATTTTGGGATTATAGTCTTCACCTTTTCACAACTATGAACAGTTCGAGGTTCATCGCTAGACATAGCAACTTCCTTTACGGTATGGATTTCCTTTCATCATTTCAAAGTTTGGATTTATGGCAGCAAACTCATTTTTGGATCCACAACAAACTTCTGATTCCCTTTTCGGAATTCTATAATGGTTCTGTGACCGCTACCTTTTATGTATGAAGAAAATTTTTCAAATAAAAAGGACCTAAATCTTCAAGCAACTTCGCCCAAATACAATATGTAACTCCTTTACAGTTATGGATTTCTTTCATCATCTTAAGTTTTGGATTATGGCAGAAATTAATTTTTGGATTCCACTACGAACTTTTGATTCCTTTTCGAAATTCTAATGGTTTCTGTGACCTCCTCCCTTTATGTATAGAAGAAATTTTTCAACTAAGGACCTATAAATTTCAAGCAACTTCGTTTCTACAATATGTCAAGCAATGTTTCTTCGTAACTACAGCTTTGAAAACAATTTACCTGCGCATTGGTCGAAAAATGCATACATTGAAATTAAATGAACACTTTATTTACGTCAATCATCTATGGACCTATTACTTACAAATACTCCGTATGCATTCGTGGAGAATTTATGCCTAAATTAACATTTTTATGCACATTCGTACATTTAATATTTGCATGTACGTTTACATCTAAGGAATATAACCAAATATGCTATGTTTTGAATGCCCCTTTTTATTTTTTGTAATATATAACCATTGTATTTTATGTATTCCAAATATTTGAATTATGTACAGATCTTCGGAATCCGACCACTTTCTGCATTTGCAATACACGTTATTCATCTATATATTTTTTTGCCTTCACATGTTTGTATGTCTACTTATGTCTTCGGAAAAATTAAATTTGCTTGCATTTGAAAGTACTTCTATTTTATTTGTATTTTTATAGTTATGAGTTTTACTTCATGATATGTTCTGAAATATTCTTTGCGCATGTAAATCTGCACACAATAACCCATATATGGATTTGAACATGCATTCCTATTCTTCATCCACATCCTCATCCACCTTTTCATACTTTCTGACTCCGTGTTTAGCGCAGGAGGTAATGTAGCACTCCATTAACTTTGTTTAAAAATTTTAATTTATGGTTCGTCTTATCTAAGATATAAAGGAGCATAATTTTTGCACATGTAAATCTAAAAATATATATAAACCCGTTATTTGCATACTGTAAGTCAATACAAAGTCATTCAAATTAACAAAATAGTTTCAGATGACATAAATACACTCAAATATATTCGCTCCACAAATACTCCCGCAAGAGAGATAAATTTTTCAAGGAAAAAAGGGCTGCGATTTTGAATTTCGATCGAAAAATTATTCTCTTACTAAAAAACGCAAAGAGTCAGGAATAGGGTGAAAAAACGCGCTCGCAAGAGGTTATGATCTATGACGCTTTGGTGCTACGAAGACGAGAGTAATCTTCTCAACAGAAGGGCTATTGGTTACTTTTTATACCTCTTCCACTTTTCCATCCTGCATATTTTTTAAACTTACTGCTCGAATAAAACATCACTTTCAAATATGGGATTTCTAAATAACCATCCTTATTATATAGGGTGCTTGCTCTTAAAGAAGCCACCAACTTAAGCAAGTTTTAACCCTATAATCATATATATATATATACCTATATACTTATATATAATATATAATATTAATATATATATATATATAATCTATACTATATATCTATATAATATATATACTCTCCCCATATCTATATATATATATATATACCTTACTATATATACTTATATACTATACATGCGTGCGTCTCAGTGGTCGTAGCGGCGAGTAAAAGAACAAATAGTAGCTGTTAGGGATCCCACTGCACTTATTTACTACCCACAGAATTTGATTAACTGTCTTCTTCTGCAATCCATCAAAGAAGTAACTCAATCTTAAAACGATTATTTATGTTATTTTTTTTGGAATTCACATCAATTTATATTTCAAGCTAACAAAATTTATAGGCCATGGAAAATGTGATAATTTCTGACTTCTTTACTTTCCTCCTTCTAGACTGGTATTTTTATAAAACATTTTTTAACATTGCATATTCCCCATCATTCTTCCTATCCCCCCCCCACACACACTGCTTTTAATAATCCTGGATTTTTGTATTTATGGGATTTGCTCCTACTTAATTTTTCTCTTCTTGGGTCATACCATGTTAAATCAGCCACCAAGAACAATCGAACTCTTGAATTTGGTGAGCGAAATATATCTATTGAAAAATGTCCACCTACCAAATTTTACTAGAAAATTAACGTTTTTTGAAGTAATCTTCCCTATTAATCCTGTCATACGTCTGTTGCAAGTCTATAAAAACTATATAAAGTTATAAAGTTGCCTTCTCTCAGTTTCTCACTCATTTGCTTCAATTTAAAAATTTGATCTGCACATCCTCTACCACTTCTAAATGCATCTTGTTCTTCAACAATAAATTCCTCAGTCACTTGACGCACTCTTTCAACCAAATTAACGGCAAATATCTTCCCTAAAATACTCAATAACCCATTTTTTCTAGTTTCTACAGTTCCTTTTCCCACCCTAACCCTTACATAATGGTATTATCACTGCTTTCCTCCAGTATTAAGGAAATACACCCTAGCAAACGCTTTGTTGCGAAACTTCCATATTCAGTGATTCACAATCTCACCTCCATTCATGATCATTTCACCAGTAATTTCATCTATACCTGCTGATTTACGTTCTTTACCTTTCTCATTCAACCTATTACCTCCTCCCTACTAATTATCTCATTCCCAGAATACCTACCTCTTCTTACACCATTAAACCCACACACATTCACCCTCACATGGGACAGTCTCAATAGGTTCATGTGGCTTCTTGATGTTTTTATATTTTCTGTTTCTATGCTTCTATCACTACCAATGTTATGCATATTTTCGAAGTGTTTTCTCCACAAACTTCTCGCGTCCATTTCATCTGTCACGAAAGCACCATCCCTATTCATTATTCTATAAAGGTTTACCATACTCTCTTGACCTTTTACACTTCCTTCCCGAGCAGCAGCTTATTTCCTTGCAAGTCCCCCATTATCCTCCTTCCAAATTATTCATTTACCACTTTTCCCCCTACTTATGCAATCTTTAACCTTCCTCTTTTCCTCCCTTTTCTTCCTTTTCCTCCATACATATTTCTTTCTTTTAGCACACTCAACCACACTACTTTTTACTTTAACAACTTGTATCACCTCTTCGTTCTACTTCGCTATTGACATTCATATCTCCTAATATAGCATACCCACGTACTTCTCTTGCACTTCTAACAAACATTAATTTCATTTGCGTCCAGATTTACCTAGTTATATTCTTGTTCACATTCAGCTGATTTATTTGCAAGTGTTCTTACTTACTTTTCATTATAACCCTCCTTGTTCATTAACTTCCCATTCCTAATTCTCCAAACTTCCTTCCGTTTTTTTTCTTTCCTCTCCACTCAAGCCCCCCACTGACTTATTTTTACATTAAACAACAAAATGATCTGATATTCCCATCCCCCCCAACTGATTTAGCATCGGTCACATGCTTCAACATCATCATCTTCACCAGCACAAAATCAATCATAATCTTTATTTCGACGCTATCTCTACCTACACAAACTCTCATATACTTATGGATATTTTGTGCTCGAAGATTTTATTACTTACACAAATACCTCTCTCCTCAGAGAAATCAATCACCTTCCAAACATTCTCATTTTCTCCTCCAACTCCAAAGGCAAATGTTGTACCATCAACTTTTGCTAACCTATCCAACAATTCAAGTCGCCCAACACAATCAATCTTAAGCCACACACTCACTCCGTCCAAAACATCATTCAGATTTTTCAAAGAAGTCTCACTTTTCTCAATATTACCCTCAAATGGATGATATGTTACAATCACACATAACGATCTTTTCAAACTTGAATTTAACCATTACTATTACGGTACTTACACAAACAAAATCTACCATAGCTCTGTTCACCACGTCACTCATTAAAACCTTTTCTTCTCCTTCTCATTCCTCTCTACTCCAACACACACATATTTCACCCCACATCAATCTTCTTCACCGCTCCCTTTCATCATTATTTCTGTCAGAGCAAGCAGATTAAACTTACATTTTATAAATACATTCATCACCCCACTCCTCTTCTCCACTCAATTAACTTCTCTAATACTCCATGTACCCAGATGATTCATACAGTTTCGTCGAAAGTACAAGGCCACCGACAAGCGTCCGAAGCAGCCGCATAAGCTTCCTAGGGGTAAATAACGGCAGTGGATCCCTAACCCAGCTTACTATTGTTCTTTTACTGCCTTCATCCACGACACACAGAACGTACGCTATATATATATATATAATATATATATAATATATATATATAATATATATATATATATAATTATATATAATATTATATATATATATAATATATATATATATAATAATATATATAATTATATATATATATATATATATATATAAGGGTAAAAACTATGCCTAAGTTTGTGGCTTCTTTAAGAGCAAGCACCTTATAAAAGGATGGTTATTTAGAAATCCATATTTGAAATGATGTTTTATTCAACATAAGTATGCAATAAAAGTATAAAAGTAACAAAAGTCCCTTCTGTTGAGATACTCTCTCTTCGTTAGGACGGAATGGTAGTCAACCCTTTTCAGCGCGTTTTCACCCTATTCATCTGATCTCGTTTTAGTGAAAGTTTTGATTCAAATTAAACGCAGCCCTTCCTTAAATTAATTTCTCTTTTTATTTGTATTGCCGGAGTATTCTGGATGAGAGTATCATTGAGTGGAATTTATTTTTCTGATTCTATTGTAAAATTTTATCTGAGACTTTACGACTGAAGAGTATCTCAAAAAACGGGTTATATATTATTCCACTTTGATATGCTAAAATTTTGCTCGCGCAAATCCTAGCATAAGTACGAACATAAATTTAAAATTTTTAACAAAGTTATAATGTACTACATTACTTCCTGCGCTAAACACGGAGTAAAAGTATGTTATAATAATTATATAAGATATAAAATCAACCTTCATTCAAATGTATTCATATTTGTGGGCATTTAACAATGCGCACAAACATTTAAGACATATTTCAATGAGGTAAAAATAATAACTAAAATACATAAATTTAAAGTACTTTCAAATGCAAGCAAATTTAATTATGTCCAAGACATAAGTAGACATACAAACATTGAAGGCAAAATTAGTATACATGAAATATAAATATATCAAATACGAAGCATAAGTGGTACATTCAAGATCTTAAACAATATATACAAATTTAAACATAAAATACAATGTATATATATACAAAAAATAAAAGTGGCATTCAAACATCAAGGCATATTTGGTTATTATCCCGTAGATATAAAACCAAACAGACAACATTTATGGTTTTTACAAAGTTACAAAAATTTAATTACATTAATAATTATGAGTATAAACAATTTAATATGTTCACAAGTAAAGGCCAAGACAACCGGTAAACCAAGAAGCGTGAAACCAATGTATGCAAGTGTACCCAACCGCAAAGCACAGTCCAGGGGAAAAGGAATAAAACAGCGAAGACCAGTGGAAAAAAGCCAACAAAAAGGAAGCCACCAGAAAAGGAAAAACAAAGCAAAAACTAAAAAAAAGAGACAGAACAAGCAACAAACACACCCTCCAACCAAAACAAACCACCCCACACCACACGACCCCCCGCAAAACCACCCCGCCACCCACACACACCCAAACCCCCCCCACGCTCCCCCCCCAGCCACCACAACCCCCACAACGCCAACACAACAAACCACACGCACCGCACAAACC
>JABUQX010108837.1:0-5000 GCA_015478945.1 Trachelipus rathkii | reverse complement strand
CGAATTGATAACGGGGGAAGGTATAGGAAGGTATTATTATATGCTTCATACCATTTACTTCTATGTGGGGGTGAGTGGGATAGGGATGATCGTGAAGAGCTTTCCAATTCCATTTCTTTATTTGTCAGTTAAAAACAAGTCCCGTCATACCAGGCATACAAAATCTGCTTTTCTGACTATCTTACTTTTTGCGTATGAATAAAACTCTTTGTTTTGCATTTCTCTGAAGGCGACTCACAAATGAACGAAAATGCCGTAAGTTCAAGACCACCGCTCTATCTAGTTTAAGGATAAGCTTTAATACTGATTATACCAAGATCTTCATTAATGCTGCTCCTCTCTACGCAGTAATCGTTAATGCCTTGCCTTAATCTACTATATCACCCACTGTTCTTTCTTCTTTATTTTTAAAGGCAAAATATGACTCTGAACAATAACATCGTGTATGACATCTTGAAAGGGAATAGACATTAAAATTATTGGTGGAGGGTCTGAAATGGTTGACCAGTCAAATATTTGATCAGTGAATAATATAATTACAGCTGTATAATGCATCTTTAAGGTAAATTTATTTGTCAAAACCACAAATTTTGGACATGACAGATTTATACAATACAGTATATTATATATATATTATATATCATATATATATATATATATATATTATATATATATATATATTATAATAATATTTATATATATATATATACTATATATTATATTACTATATATATTTATATATATAATATTATTATATATATATATATATTATATATATATATATTAATATATTATAATTATATATATACTATATATATATATATATACTATATATGTATATATTGTATTTTTGCTAAAAAAAAAAATTAATTATGTTCGTACTTATTTGCTAAGATTTGCAGCTGCCAGCAAAATTCTTGAGCATAAGTCAAGTGTGAAATAATTATTAAACCCGTCCTTTTGAGATACTCTTAAGTCAGATTAAATTAACAATAAAATTAAACAATAAACATCAGAAAGAAATAAATATCACTCAAGATACTCTCTCCAGAAAATACTCCCGCGCAAGAGAGATAATTTCAGGAAAGGGCTGCGAGCTTGAATTTCGATCACAAATTTTCACTAAACGAAGAGTCAGAGAATCAGGTGAAAAACGCGCTGGAAAAGGCTGTGACTACCCAACGCCTAACGAAGAGAGAGTATCTCAAACAGAAGGACTTTTGTTACCTTTTATACTTTCCAAGTGTGCATTATTTTTACTTATGATTGAATAAAGCTTTCATTTCAAAATATGGACTTTCACATTACCTTCCTCTTACTAATAGGGTGCTGCTCTAAAACAGTAGCCACAACCTTAAGCAAGTTTTACCTATATAATTGGTGGTGGAAACCCGGTGAGAAGAACACCCACAACTTTCAATCTAACGCCTTTCTGTAAAATAAACAAAATGAAGGAAAAGAAAAAACGCACTAACACCAAAATCCAAAAAAAAATTCAAAACACTCCGAGGGAAATGACTCAAGCAACGACGAACATTATCGATAACGACTTCAATTTTTAATCGTGAATTTTGGATTATAGTTCTTTCACCCTTTTCACAACTATAACAGTTCGAGGATTCATCGCTAGACATTGCAAACTCTTTTTCGGTATGGATTTCTTTCATCATTCAAGTTTGGATTATGGGCAGAAAACTCATTTTTGGATTCCACCACGAACTCTGATCCCTTTTCGAATTCTAAATGGTTCTGTGACCGCTACCTTTTATGTATGAAGAAATTTTTCAAATAAAGGACCTAAATTTCGAGCAACTTCGCCAATACATATGTAACCTCCTTTACAGTATGGATTTCTTTCATCATTTTAAGTTTTGATTATTATGGGCAGAAATTCATTTTTGGATTCCACTACGAAAACTTTGATTCCTTTTCGAATCTAAATGGTCTGTGACCTCTCCCATTTTATTCTCGAACAAATTTTTTTCAAATATAAAGACTTAAAATTTCAAGCAACTTCGTTTCTACATATGTCAATTGCCAATGTTTCTCTTCGTAACTACAGCTTAAACTACTCTCCGCATGGATCCAATTCAATGCATACATTAGAACGTCTTAAACTGGACCTTTCCTGGATTAACGGTTCGATCAATGTGGCCTATTTAACTTGTGTGATATTCAATGTTTTCATATCAATAATTATTATGTATTAACATTTTTGTACTTTTATGCATTTAAATGTTTGTATGTTTGTTTTTATCTAACGGATATAACCAAAATATGCTTATTGTTTTTGAATGCACCTTTTATTTTTTGTATATATGACAGAATTGCTATTTTTATGGATATTCAAATATTGATATATATGTTTAGATCCTTCGAATGTAACCAAAACTTATGCTACGTATTTGAATACTTTATTTTCATGTATACATTTTTTGCCTTCCAACATGTTGTATGTCTACTATGTCTTCGAAACATAATTAAATTGTTGCATTTGATATTACTTTAACTTTACTGTTATTATTAGTTACTTATTGTTTACCTCATTGATATGTCTTATAATGTTTGTGCGCATTGTTAAATGCCCACAAATATGAATACATTTGAATGAAGGTTTAATTTTATCTTATTTAATTATTATAACATACTTTTCTCACTCGTGTTTTAGCGCTCAGGAAAGTAATGTAGTGTACATTATAACTGTTGTGTTAAAATTTTAATTATGTTCGTACTTTATTGCTAAATTGCGTCGAGCAAAATTTAGTCATAAGTCAATAGTTTAAAATAAAAATATTAACCCGTCTTTTTGAGATACTCTTCAGTCAGATAAAGTCAGATAAAATTAACAAGAATTCAGAAGAAATAAAATTCACTCAAGATACTCTCTCCAGAAATACTCCCGGCAAGAGAGGTAAATTTCAAGAAAGGGCTGCGATTTGATTTCCGATCAAAAATTTTCACTAAACGAAAGTCAGAGAATAGGGTTGAAAAACGGCTGGAAAAGGCTGGACTACCAATTCCGCTACGAAGGAGAGGAGTATCTCAACAGAAGGGACTTTGTTACTTATTATACTTTCAATTGCATATTTTACTTTATGTCGAATAAAAAAGCATCATTCTTCAACTTAGGATTTCTAAATACCATCCTTTTATATAGGGTGCTTGCTCTTAAAGAAACCACCAATTTAGCAAGTTTTACCCTATATATATATATATATATCTACCCTAAATAGACAAAAAACATATATATATATTATATATAATTATATATATATACTCTATATATATATATATATTATATATATAATATATATATATATACTATATATATATATATAGTTATATATATATATAGCGTACGTTTCTGCGTTCGTGGAGCGAGTAAAAGTACAATGGTAGTTGGGTTGGGGACCCGCTACCACTTATTTACACCCTAGGAATGCTTATGCATGCTTCGGACGCCGTAAACGGCCTTGTATCTTTCGGCGAAAATGTATGAATCATCTGGGTACATGGAGTATTTAGAGAAGTTAATTGAGTGGAGAAGAGGAAGGTGGGAATGAATTATTTATAAATGTAGTTAATCTGCTTGCTCTCCAGAAATAAATGATGAAAGGGAGCGGTGAAGAAGATTGATGTGGTGAAATATTCTGGTAAAGGAGAAGGAGAATGAGAAGGAGAAGGAGAAAAGAGTTTTAATTGAAGTGATCCGTGTGAACAGCAGCTATGTTAGATTTTGTTTGTGTAAGTACCGTAATTAGTAATGGTAAATTCAAGTTTGAAAAAGGGATCGTTATGTGCTGATTCTGTAACATATCATCCATTCTGAGGGTAATAGTGAGAAAGTGAGGCACTTCTTGAAAAAATCTGAATGATGTTTTGGACGGAGTGAGTAGGAGCTTAAGATTGATTGTGTTGGCGACTTTGAATTGTTGGACTAGGTTAGGCAAAAAAGTTGATGCGTACAACATTTTGCCTGGAGTTGGAGGAGAAAATGAGAATGTTTGGAAGGTGTTGATTTCTCTGAGGAGAGAGGTATTTGTGTAAGTAATAAATCTTCGGAGCACCAAATATCCATAAGTATAGAGAGTTTGTCTGTTAGGTAGAAGATAGGTTCGAAATAAAGGATTATGGATTAATTTTGTGCTGCGTGAAGGATGATTGATGTTGAAGGCATGTTGACCGATGCTAAAATCAGTCTGGGGGGATGGGAATATCAGATCATTTTGTTGTGTAATGTAAAAAATAAGTCAGGTGTGGTGGGTGCGGTTGGGCTTGAGTGGAGAGAAAAAGAAAAAAACGAAGGAAGTTTGGAGAAATTAGGCAATGGGAAGTTAATGAACAAGCGAGGGTTGATAATGAAAAAGTAAGTAAGAACACTTTGGCAATAATCAGCTGAATGCTGAAACAAAGAATATAACTAGGTAAATCTGGACGCAAATGAACATAATGTTTGTTAAGAAAGTGAAAGAGAAGTACAGTGGTATTGCTATATTAGGAAGATATGAAGTCATAGGAGAGCATTCAGAACCGAAGATTAGGGAAACAGAAAAAACTGAAAGTGATATAGGTTGTAGTGCGAAAGTTAAAGTGAAAAAGAACACCGAAAGTGCCTGGGTCAACCCAGCTGAAAAGTTGAGGAAAAGAGGAAAGAAAAAGAAAAGATCATACCGTAGATAGGTTGAATGCATTGCCTTAGCAATCGAAAGGTGATTGCTTTGACAATAAAAATAGCAGAAAAAAAAAAATATAAAGGAAAATTTTTGAAATATGGTTACCTTAACAATCAAGTAGAGATTGTTTTGGTAACAAAATAAGCAATAAATAGATCACCTTAGCGATCAAGAAAATAAATAGTAAAAAGATTAACTTAGAAAAAATAATTGTTTTGAAAACGAAAAAAAATTTGTAGGGTTGCTTTAGCCATCACGATAGATTGCTTTAGCAACAAAATAACTAAAAAATAGATCGCTTTAGCGAGCAAGGAATAAAATTTTGAA
>JABUQX010108836.1:12500-17500 GCA_015478945.1 Trachelipus rathkii | reverse complement strand
ATATATATATATAAACTATAAATATATATGTAACTATACTTAAATATATATTTATATATAGATATATATAAATATAATTTTTTATTATTATTATTATTATTATTATTATTATTATTATTATTATTATTATTATTATTATTATTATTATTATTATTATTATTATTATTATTATTATTATTATTATTATGAAATTTTCAGCACCATATCCACGAATAGCTACAGTGAGATGTTGGCTGCAGAACTACTATTCATATACCTGCAACCGTGCTTAAGAAGATATATATATATATATATATATATATATATATATATATATATATATATATATATATGTGAGAGAGAGAATGTGTGTTTATGTATATATAAAATATTATAATATATCTTCTTCTTCTGCATATATATAATAATATATAATAATATATATATATATATATATATATATATATATACATATATATGTATATAATATAATATATATATATATATATATATATATATATATATATATATATAATAATATATAAATAAATAAATATATATATAATAATAATAATAAATATATAATGGACACATTTACATTTAGATTTTTAATATAGAACCAACAATATTTATATAATCTAACTGTTATAAAAATATATATATATATATATATATATATATATATATTGGTGATAGAGCGAAGCTGGGTTTTTGCATAACCGCGGTTGAGGTTCTTAAATTTTTCAACAACTGAGGATGCGGTTGCGGTTGCGGTTGCGGTAGCCGTTGCGGTTGCGGTTGCCGTTGCGGTTGTGCAGTAAAAAATTTAACCATTGCTTTGTTAACTACTACTACTACTACTATTAATAATAATAATAATAATAATAATAATAATAATAATAATAATAATAATAATAATAAAATTATTATTATTATTTTATTATTATTATTATTATTATTATTATTATTATTATTATTATTATTATTATTATTATTATTATTATTATTATTATTATTATTATTATTATTATTATTTACATTATTATTATTATTATTATTATTATTATTATTATTATTATTATTATTATTATTATTATTATTATATATTATTATTATTATTATTATTATTATTATTATTATTATTATTATTATTATTATTATTATTATTATTATTATTATTATTATTATTATTATTATTATTATTATTATTATTATTATTATTATTATTATTATTATTATTATTATTATTATTATTATTATTATTATTATTATTATTATTATTATTATTATTATTATTATTATTATTATTATTATTATTATTATTATTATTATTATTACCACCACCATATAATATAGTAGTAGTAGTAGTAGTAGTAGTAGTAGTAGTAGTAGTAGTAGTAGTAGTAGTAGTAGTAGTAGTAGTAGTAGTAGTAGTATTACGTTGAAAATTTCTAAATTTCTAGTCGTTAAATGTGCAATTTAGCCTCTGTTTTACAAGAGTTACCAGGGTACGGAACGAGGACCCACGCACAATGCACAACACCATTCACTTTCCCCATCCTCTGCCGAGTGGAAACTGGAAAGTATCCGACTAAAGGTGCTTCTTTAGTTATTCGCGTTTGTAATTGAATTTTAGAAGCGGCAAGTTAGATTTAAGGAATAACAATTTTCTGCATTTTCTCCTGTTAATCTCATCCTTTTCTCGTCATAAATTAATCCAGCACCGCTGAAAAGTTTTTGCTTGGATGTTGAAGGTTGCTTTATTTCTGCAGTTTAAATTCTTTAAGGATGTCTGTTAATAGATATATCTTTTTCATATTCTGAAGAAAGTTCCTTACATTGTTTTGTTATTTCTTCCTGAACTTCCTTCAAAACATAAGAAGTTGTAAAAAATTTCCCTTTATATCGAGCATCTAGATACGTTGCGATGGAATACAAGAAATTTCTTTCCAAATTATCAAATCTTCGAGTTAACTCCGAATTTATTGTTTGTACAGCTGATTTAATTCCCTCTTCAGCCTCGAAATCTGAGGTCTGGTGAAGAGTTTTTAACGACACAATAAAAGGAATTACTTGTGATATAGAGGACGAATGAAAGCTTAACTTTTTAGTAATCTCTTCAAATATCTCCAATAGGGTAATACATTTTTCAATTAGTATAAAATCAGAACTAGTAAGTTGTCTTATCTTAGAAGTGTTTAAGGAGAAAAAACAATCCTTGTTTTTCCTCTAATCAAGAAGAGAGAGAGAGAGAGAGAGAGAGAGAGAGAGAGAGAGAGAGAGGTTTTGATAGCATAAGAGAGTATTTTTAAAAAGATAACTTCCTGACAACCGCAGTTGCGGTTGTGAGACCAGTGACAACCGCGGTTGCGGTTGCAGTTGCGGTTGTGTAGACCAGTGACAACCGCGGTTGCAGTTGCGGTTGTCAAAATATGTGCGGTTGCTCCGCATTTGCAGTTGCGGTTGCGGTTGCTGGTTGCGGTTGCGGTTGCGGTTATTCGATCCATCACTAATATATATATATATATATATATATATATATATATATATATATATAGAATACAGAGTAAAATATATATCTATATATATATATATACAGACTTCACAATATATATATATATATATATATATATATATATATATATATAACAAAAATATATATATATATATATATATATATATATATATATATATATATATATATATATATATACTATATATATATATATATATATATATATATATACTTATATATATATAAGTAGGCAGTCACCTTTACTAGCCTCCCCGCTCACCCTCGTCAAGGGTCTAAACAGTGATCAACTCAGAGAGAGAGAGAGAGAGAGAGAGAGAGAGAGAGAGAGAGAGAGAGAGAGAGAGAGAGAGAGAGAGAGAGAGAGAGAGAGAGAGATATATATATATATGATGTATCATAAACATTTTAAAATTGCTAACGCTCTTGCAGTTCAATAATATAGTGATATTATTAATCCTTTTTTTTGTGGGTTTCGAACCCGAACCCTGGCGTTGTTTTGCAAGTGTTTTACCGAGACCACGATGAGATAAAAGGAGGCTCCAACTTCAGATCATCTTGATCTGGTAGTAAAACACTTGCATAGCAACGCCAGGGCTCGGGTTCGAAACCCACAAAGGAGAAATTAATTATATATATATATATATATATATATATATATATAGAGTGTTTCAAAGATTCTGCTACAAATCGGAGATATATTATATATATATATATATATATATATATATATATATATATATATATATATATATATATATATATATATATATATATATATATATAAAATTCTGCGACAAACTCGGAGGGCTGATAGAGCAAACGATAAGGAACATTTATTGTTAAATAACCTATGTTGTATGATGCTTCGTTTCAAAGTTACGGATGATGTAAGGTACACTAGTTTATGTTGTGTGACGCGTCGCATGTAGGTTACCGACGATTTAGGTTACTCAATTTTAATGTGTTTGTGCGTGCGTACATGTGTGTACGCTTAACGTCCTTCGGAAACACGTGGCAATACCTTTACCTTGCCCAATTCATCGTTGATTCAGTACAGTGTAGGCATCGATTACGAATGGATCACTACACTCTTCCCGAGTTAACCGACATGATAATGTGTTACGGTGCAGCGAACGGAAATGGACGAAGAGCGCACCTCATGTACCGGGAACGGTTTCCACACAGAAATCACCCCCACCACACAATGTTTGCTCGTCTTCATCAGCGCCTTCGAGATAATGGGACCCTTCGTCCCCGGTGCATTGGTGGAAGATTGAGAGAGTCGCCAACGACCCGTCGACTAGCACATGCGCCATTGCCCATGTCATAGGTTCAAATCAGTCGTCTGTGGTTCGGGTCTTGCAAGAGCAAAGCCTCCATGCATACCACCTACAGAAAGTACAAGGACTTGGGCCAAACGACTTCGCACCCCGTGTGCGATTTGCCCGGTGGTTTCTGCAACGGAGCATCGATAATCCTGCCTTTCCTGCACATGTCTTGTTTACCGATGAGGCGTGCTTCACACGTGATGGCTACTTCAACAGCAGAAACAGCCACATATGGGACGAGGACAATCCGCACGCAATGTTCATCAGAGTTCACCAGGCTTTGGATGGACCTGCGTACCTGCAACTAC
The DNA here is from genome assembly GCA_015478945.1 of Trachelipus rathkii. Taxonomy (NCBI): domain Eukaryota; kingdom Metazoa; phylum Arthropoda; class Malacostraca; order Isopoda; family Trachelipodidae; genus Trachelipus; species Trachelipus rathkii. The sequence continues at coordinate 13,349 of JABUQX010108836.1, read as the reverse complement.
TCCAGAACACGCTTCCGCAGCTCATGGACGACATACCCCTTGCGACCCGCAGAGACATGTGGTTCCAACATGATGGCGCTCCAGCGCACTTCAGCCACCAAGTACGGGCGCATCTGAACAGTCTACACTGACAAATGGATAGGGAGAGGGGGACCTGTTGCGTGACCTGCAAGATCGCCCGACCTCACGTCCCTTGATTATTTTCTTTGGGGGCATGTGAAGAGTGTTGTGTTCATTAACCCAGTCAACACAAGAGAGGAACTGATTCAGCGAATATTCACCCTGTATATATATATATATATATATATATATATATATATATATATATATATATATATATATATATATATATATATATATATATATATATATATATATATATATATATACTACCCCAGCTGCTCCTCTCAAGACTTTCACATCCAAAAACCTATCATTCTCTATTTATTTTACGCATACTTATTGAAACAAAGCACGATCATCTGTCACTCCACAAATCACGTATATTTGTGAATACTTCTTTTATTAAACAATGTGTTTCCAATTATCATATATTCTAGTAGCACATAATTCCAACATTTTTTTCCCCATTTTCATACTTACCACTTACTCCAAAAGCGCCAACTATATACTTCTTACTTCTACCTATTCCACCCTTGCATTTAAATAGAATAGCAACCAAAATTTTATCATTCCTATCAAAACTGCACAAATAACAATGGTTTAGCTCTTCCCAAAACAACCTCCCTAAAATATGCTGCACTTTCATTTATGGGGACATATACACTTACAAATATCAAATATTCATTCATCAATTTTATCTTTACTCACATGAACCTTGCTTGAATG
>JABUQX010108836.1:0-2500 GCA_015478945.1 Trachelipus rathkii | reverse complement strand
TCTCTGCAAATTGTTTTAATGTGTCTGCAGCTAAATCCAACGGGTACGCCTTCGAGATTGATTTAGAGCTTGGCAGCTGCCATAGATGCTATCGACATACTGAATGAAAGTTCTAGCGGAGAATAATCCAGAAGAATCCAGCGAGTGAGTGAGAGAAGGCGAGCGAGAGGAGGCGTAGTTGACGGTTAAGCCAATGATGAAAGAAACGAAAACACATTAAAACTGTATAATAAAATAATTATAATACGTGAGTAATTAAGTAATACTACTTTCTTATCTATCGATTGATAATTTTTGTTTTCAGTTATTCTACTACTTAAACCCTTAAAAACGTCGTCTGCAAACATATAATGTTCAGAATTTTTATTTCGCCAGATTAGGGGGGCAAGTGCCGCCCCTTGCCTACGGCCATATATGTAGTATTAAGTATATATTATATATATATAGTAGTAGTGGTGAGAGATATATTATATATATATAAGAGTATATAATATATATGTATATGTATATGTGTTATATTATGATATATTATATAATATATATAGGCCTTCTTTGGAATGCCCGTAAGAGCGAGTAGTGTGATTATTTTTTATAATATCGAATTTTTATTGAGATTGACCCGGGTAACGATATTGATTACTTTTGTAAATATCAAATTGATTATTTCGCAGTGATGCAATTGATGTTGTGTGGTGTGTGCGTTCTTTGGAATTGGCCCGTATTCGAATATGTTTATGTGTGTGTTTGATAGAATTATTACACCAACAAATATGAAATATATGATAGTTTCAAAAGGTAGGTTACTAGATTCTAACCACTGGTGTCCTTTCGGCAAGCGTATTCTTTTCCACAATTCTTTAAGGATGACATATCGTCCTTTTATCCTTATGGAGTACCTAATGAAAGTTTGACTTCTTTAAAGTTACGTATTCTCCAAGAGTGAATCAAATAATCCCAGATTTATTACAAATATAATTGATGTCTTTTTCTTTCGTGATGTGAAGTGAGTGCTGAAGAAGAGTTTAACAATGCTCATTGACATGTTAAATCTAAATTTAAACTATTAATAGCTAAATATTTTGCAAAAAAAAAAAACCTATTTTGAAATTTTTTCGTTGTTTAATAAAAATTTTATTTAGAGAGGACTAAATTAATATTTAAAAGAGTTAGAAATCTTGTTAAATTTATCATTGAAAAATAAAAAGCATAATGCGATATATAAACATAGTGTAGGTGATACAAGTATGTAAAACAAGAATAATCGAATTACAAAAAATTTAATAATTTCGAGGGTATTATGAAAAGAATAGATCAATATCGATTAACCGGGCCTAATCCAAAGAGAGAGCGCCGGTGAGTGAGTATATATATATATATTATAGAGAGTTATTATATATTATATATATATATATATATATATATATATATATATATATATATATATATATATATATATAATATTAATATATATCAGATCTAAGGACTACAATCCGGATATATATGATGGTTGCACACCATCGGTTGATTATAATATGGCATTATACTACAGTCTATTAACTAAAGATTTGGAGAAGTTAGTTGGGTCTAAATCTCCTCCGTATTGTTATAAACAGTCCGACTGCGTTCATTATCCTCTCAAGTGGAAAGAGATTTACAAAACCTGTGGTTATGCATCGCAGTCTCCAATAAACATCGATATATCCACCGTTAAAACCATGAATTTAACAGACGTTTTTCCAAAATATATTAAAACCAAATCTGGGGTTCCCTTTTTGCCTATTCCCAAACTAAGCACGAGCAAAAGCATATTTGTGAGTACAAATTAAATAAGTTACCCGATTTATATTTTCATAATAATATTATTTTAATTATTTTTTAGTATGTTTAAAGTATTTTAAATCTTTGGTTTTTAGAAATGTATTTATTAATCTTTTATAAATTAAAATTTTCTTAACCTAGATTGTAATATATCATTTATTTATTCATATTTATTTTTAAGCTACTGACATTTAAAAGGGGATAAGCGATTTTTTCGAGAGTAAAAAAATATTGTTAAAACTATATGACCCATATTTAAAAGTTGGTGTAAACCGGCGGTGCCCAACACGTAGCTCGCCTACCTTTTTAAATTGCTTTAAAAATTATACATTGCTTTAAAAATTATACATTAAAATTATACAAATAAAAGGTCATTGTCTTATGTGTGGCTTGCCTAAAATTTTTAAATTCTAATTTGCTCGAGATAGACTAAAGGTTGGGCCCCACTGGTATAAACCAAGGTTGGCCGATAAATCGGTGATGGGTCCGGTGCGGTGCAACACAATTTTAGTGTCCATGTGAGATTTTAAAAATAGAATGGAGCGGTGGTGTGCAGTGCCCGGCCAACCTGTGTGTAAACTATTTTGTTGGCTCTGACTATAATTCTAAAATATCCGGATCCGTCTCCGGCTGCACGGTTTTAAAAAATTATATGGTTCCAGAATCGCACCTGGCTTACTTT
>JABUQX010108834.1:0-40514 GCA_015478945.1 Trachelipus rathkii | reverse complement strand
CCAAAGTCTTAATACCGCGAGAAGCTTATACCACTAGGCTGTTACAAAAGTGTGGCCAAAGAAGCATTTGTTCGACGAGATTACCAGTGAGTACAGAAAGTTTATTTCACACAAAACAAATCTCACACTAAAAATTTTAAAAATAGTAAGTGATTATAGGGAATTTATATTAGAAGAAATTAGATTATAGCAAGATAATTATATATACCGATTAATTAATTAATATATGATAATACTATATATATAAATGATAAGAGAGAAGATTAGTCAAATTAGGCGACAGTATAGAGATACTGATAGTAGTTATGCTACTTATATAGACCAATAGTATGCAAGGGGCTGCATCTGGTCACGCTCATGTGGAGCCGCACATAGTCCGCACGAGCGGACTACTCCCGGAAAATAGGCGACGTAGATGAGAGAGTGTTGCTGAGTGTAGGAGAACCGTCTCGATCAGATGAAGTGGACGGTGTCCACGAGCACCTAAATAAAGGGTTCCGCCGTGGCCCAGCCTGAAAAAGGAAAATAGATGGGACATAGTGAAAAATCTTAATGTAGTTCAGAGAAAGAATACCTTTGAGTGTATAGGGTTTAATATATCGTACAATTATACTCTTAACTGTGTTCAATGAGTAGCTAAAACTTAGTTGCGTAGAAAATTAAAACGAGTACGCAAAAAAGAGAGCTCCAAACCGCCCATAGATGACCCAGTTAAATGAGAAGAAATAACAGAAAGTGGATCTATATACTCACAAGCGCATACCATAAAACCATACCACAAACTAACGGTTATATGCCAACATCGAGAGAGAGGTAGGACGAGGAAGAACAGCAAGAGCGAAAAGCGATAGCCTCGGAGCAGATCAGGAAAAACACCTTACAAAGAGATGTACAAAATAGCCTAATAGAGAAAAAGGAGGAAAGAAAAACAAGAAGAAGCTAGAACAGCTAGACTGTTATTAAGTAGGTTGAAAAAATGATGTGAGAGAGTTTGAAAAATAAAAATAACAAGGATTTTTTTTTTTTATAGACATGATTTAATAGAAAGATATATAAAAATATTATAATTAATATAATAAACATAATTTATGGAAAATAAATGATATAAGGGGTCTCACTTTCAAATTGTGTGTGTGTGAGTATGCAAGATTTGATCATAAAGCGCGAATTTGATTTTTTGATTGTTTTTTTTGTTGAAAGACAAAAATACGATAGAAGAGGAAATTGAATAGAAATTAAAAGTTATTGAGAGAATTGAATATTATCCTGATGTATTTGTTCCAAAAGTGGAATAATTATTAGTTAAGGTATATTGGGTAGGATAAATATTTATATATATAAGTAGTGAAATTATATATATAATAAGTTCAAGTCACCATATAGTATATTAATTGAATTATGTTAATTAAAATGTTAATATTAATATTTTTTTTATATCGTGAATCTTTAGATAGTGAATAAGAGTCAGCTAAATGAGAGAATTAGAATAAAGTACTAAATGTTGAGAAATGTTAGTTTTTTTATGTGGAGAGACAATTGTGTGAAAGATCTGAATGGTAGTCTGAAGATTGGTAGGGACATGTTTTAATAGGGAGAGGGGTTGTTTAGAATACATAAACTCGAGCAGGGCGTAACCGAGGTATAAAAGGGAATTTTTGAGTACAAGTTGTAATCAAAAACGACAGAAGCACAGAGAAATAGTTCACTGAGGAGGTGAAATACTCGTTTATAGAGTTTAGCGAGAAGATGTTTATGTCAAAAACGTGGTTAGTAAAATGTCGGTGATATAAGAGTTGCCATATTCAATATAGGGATAGGACGGTAATGGCGGATTAGATAGGGGTAGAATAGATGTATATTAGGTGGCCACGCTGGGCAAACTAAGAAGAGAAATAGGAAAAGCACTTCTTACATTACATGGAATACTATAATATGAAGAGTCATCGGGCATTGCCGAGGGTCGCGAATTGCGCTCCTCATGCAAAGAGCGGAGTGCGAGTAAGAGCGAGGATTTTCTGTGTCGGTCACTCGAGATATTGCCTCACGTGAATTAATGGATGACAGTGATCGGCGGCAGGTAAAGGGAGACTTGCTTTTCCGGAGCTGGCTGGGGTGAGATCTAATCATATTATCCATGCGGATATATGGCCGAGCAATTATCGACACGCACCCCGACCCCCCCCAAAGTCAGGGTGGTCAAAGATGAAGGATATTAGAAGAAATCTTTGGAAGAAAGAAAAGATTATACCCAATTGACCCCTCATTTATTCTCCTCCATGTTTCATATTATTCCCCATTCCTTTTCCCTTTCTCGCGCTTTATTCTCTTGACACATATACAAACAGAGACCACACACTGTTTTTAATATATATATATTATATTAGATTAAATAATATTATATATATATTATATCGTTTTACTTTATATATAATTATATAATAATTATAATTTATTAATACTTTTTTTATTCATTATTGAATATTACTATCATATTTGACGTAGTTCCCGCGAATATTTTTAGGTTAGTTTGAGTTAAAATTGAGTCTGATTTCGGTTAGTTTTAACCCGGTTTTTTTTTAAACGTATTTTTTTTAAATATTAAGCTAAGGAGCCAAAGTTGTTTTTTTTGTGTGATTTAAAAAATAAGTTTTTTTTCATAATGATTATCAGAAATAATAATCCGTAACTTTTTATTAGTTGTAAAATAGATTTTAAATTATAATTATCAAAAGTGTGATATAATATATAGTAAAAAACCTTTATATTTGGACAAGACCCAGGACGGGTGACACCCAGACAAGGTTACACTTTGATCAAATAAGGTCTACCAATAGAGGTCAATCTCAAAATAGGATCACCAAATACGGTCATTACATAAGTAGTTCATAATACATATATAGGTCACCAATACAGTGATCTACGGGTAGTTCACCATATATAATAATAGGTCACCAAATGAGTCACCAACAGTTTCACCTATATAGGTTCTAATTCGAATAAAGGTCAAATGATGTACCCAAATTGACCCAAAAATACAGAAATAATGTTTAATTTTTGGATTGTATAATAAAAAACTAATTGATAAAATATGTTAATTAATTGTTTTAAACCTTTTAAAAAGTATAATAAGTATTATCCGTTAATTTAGATTTTATTATTTATATTTTGGGGGATTGGGGGATTTTCTATTACAGAATAATATATGGTAAGTATTAGAACATCTCAGAACATAAGATCACTTACCGCAACCGAATGTAATATCTCGAAGAGTTCCATAGAAATTTTTTCGAGTACTATAAATACAGTAAATATATAATAAAAACCACAATATTATATATAACATTAGAAGATAACTATGGGATTGTAGATATTTAATGTATAAATTGATATATATAATGATTCTCAATTATATATAGTTTTATAAGAAAAATATTTAGATTAATAAATGAATAACTTTTGAGATATAGCCGAAGACTCTTGAATTAGTAAAGCACTTATGTGAAGCACAAGCGACTCTGCAGAGTCGAGGCTTTCATGAGACTATTTAGTGGGAAAGCGAAATAACGACCTTCTTATCGGTAGGACAACCATAACAAGTAGTACATGTCTTAGAACCCAGAATATATCCAAAGAATAAAGGTATGAACAGTATGATTTTAACATTTGTAAGATATGCAGCACACCGACTTGAGAAATTAGCAAATGAACAGTGCTTGGAAGATGTAGAAGCTTAATACGAGTCTCTCGTTAATTAGCAATTACCTCTACTCCAACAGAGAAGAATTCATCATTTCCCTATCAACATTTAGATCAAGAATTTTGATTGTGAATACTCTATTATTCAGGAAACCTATTATATACGACCTATTTCTCTCTTTAAGTATCTAGCGTCATGAGTATCTCTGTGTATATTTTTTATAAGTGAAGAGAATATTTTCATGTGAGTTGGCAAATAAGAGTTCCTGTGCTATTCTTTCAAACCTAATCTTTTTTAAGACCTTGTTGAAGTATATCTCTTTTTGTCTTGATAGACTCTACAATTAAGGAAGGAAGTTGTAAAAATTTTGATGGATATGTAGAAGATTAATTGGTTTTCTTTCATTCTTTAAGTTGTTTATAATTTTAAACATATAAATTATATATTTATGTATTATAAGTTGCCAGGATAACAATTAAAATAATTTAATAATAAAATCTTTTTGATTGTCGTTGTTGTCACTCTGACGTTTTGCGACGAGACGATAGCGTGTAGTTATTATGATTATTTGTTTGCATGAAGAAAGTAGCGGATAGGTAAAGCTGTCGGTGTCTTACGTTTTTCTGATAGGGAACGTAGCTTTGCGAGCTTAGCGGAACTTACCCCTAAAAATGATGCTGTGTTGTATTGCCCACCATCTGGAAAGTATTATAATATATTTGTTAAAAATAAGAATAATATATTAATATAGAAATTAATATATTATATTAGTAATATTATTGCTTGAAGATACTTAGATATGGGACGTAAATAGATAAAAGAATGATATTATAATTGTTTTAAATAAATAGGTGATGAAAATATTAAACTTAGTATTGTAAATTATTGATATATAAGTTAATTTTATTTAAATCGAATAAGTAATGGTTTTAAGGAACAGTGAATATAAACAGTTAATAAAACTTATAAAAGTGTTATTGATTTTGTTATATCATCATTCTAATACATTAAATAAAGGCTGATACAGACTTTGACAGTTCAGGGTGAGTTCATACCTCTCCCTCAAATGGTATTTTATACAGCTCGATCAAGAAATTTAGAATTGATTTTTATAGTTCGATATCAATAATAATAAATAATAATAATAATAATAATAATAATTATTTGAATAATAATAATAAAATACTTAATAATAATAAGTTTAGATAATAATTAATAATAAATAATTATTAATATTCTGAAAGATGTAGAAAGTATTTTAAATCAATGAATAATGTGAGAGACATGAGAAATTTTATCAATATCTCTTTGTAGAGTAGCATGATTCATCTATTCAATTTAAAATATATTTTAAGACAAACCAGATTTTGCTTTTGGTATGTAGCATTATTATAGTAAGTACGCCCGACGATTGTATGTATAAAAGATTAGGACAGTCGGTATAAAAGAAAAGCTCGAAGCTGTATTGTAAAACTTTATTCCTTCTACAGCCTAATATTCCATTGTAAATAAATTAATCTTGCGATTAAATCAAAAAATATTTTTCTTCTATAATCCATGGTTCAACTAGTGCTTATTTTACGTGCTCGATTCAGGCTAGAGACAGTAGTATCGGGTGTGGAGAAAAATCTCTGGACTCCTATCACTCCGCTAATTTTCAATTGCGAGCTTTTAGAAATTCGTTTGCTAAGGGAGTATTCTCTTCGACGAAGACAAAAGCTGGACTCATCAAAGTGAAAGTGAACATGTAAATTACACTTGGTTTCTTGAATTCATTAACTGACATATATTAACTCATATCTCTAGCATAACATTCTCCTAAATCTTGCCATTTTGCACCACATCTAACTGAATTCCGAATCTGGTGCAATTGCTGTTGCTACATTCCTCCAACTTAAAAAATGGGCTAATTATCTGTCCGGCCCCTCACTTCAACTCAGGTTATGGTGTACATCTGATGCGTGATACTCAATGAGCTAGCACTTCCCCTCCCTCAGTGTGGAAGCTCTACTCAACATAGGTCTCAACCTATTCCGAAAAAGAAGAGCCGCATCTGATCTTACTAACATATCCCAATGTAACCGTGACACCTTTTATCTAATATACGAAAATACGCACTGTCATCTCATCAACTCACACTTCCTTTAGGTTTCAATCTGCGCGAGTGAACTACTCACATACAAATCACAGAAATACGAAGATGCTACGTAATACACAAGCTTCTACGGGCGGATACATAAGATGTTCCTATACATTTCCTTATTCTCAGCCGAGAATGGTGTTCAGTCGCTACTTACAACTTGACGCGGAGACTTGGGTGGTGGGCTCGGTAACAACGAGTAATCCTGAAAAGAGCAATGACTACCGCATGATACTGGCACGGACCACACTGAGACTACAAGCCTACGCCAACTTCCTATTGGTATGCACCCATTCTCCATAAATGAGTACTAAAGTATATCTAGCTTCTTTCAAATCGCCCCAATATACAGGTACTGTTGTTGAGGTAGGAGCGACTTCTTCGTCTTTTCTCTCCAATACGAACTCTAAAGGTTACTGTGCTTATTCTCATTACTGTGTAGTGTGCTATACCTTTCACTTACATGCGATACTCTCACCGCCACTCATTCTATAACTTCTACATTTTCCACCTCGTTCTAATATTGGATATCCCACTCCTGTCTCTGTGTATACTCTATAATCAACTCCACACTTATATTCTGCAATTTGCCTCTCTCTTAAAGATCGATTCCAGATCAGCTTTTATTTCTCGGGATGATATATAAATAAACTTTTGTAAAGGTCGACATTCTTATTAAAAAATAACCTTAACATGCAGTGTTTTAAATCCCTCCTCCAAAAAAAACCTATTCAATAAACTTTCCGTTCTTCTTTCGACCGTTCTTAAAGGTGCTGCCAAAAGACAAATGTTTCTCTTTCTGGGGATTGCACAAATAGATAAACACTCCCTTGCTCTCTTAACATGACATAAAAATTATCTATCTAGATAACCTCACATCTACTAACGAGATGCTGCATCGGGTAGGCGGCCTCAAAAACTGAAGTTCTGTTGTCACGAACTGCTAGACTTTCCCCCTTCTCTGTCCTCCGAACCAATACAAAAATCACATCGGCCCAATGATATGGGACTATATTACCTCCCTGCTCTTGCGAAATCTATGGGGCTCTGGTTCACCAGGCTTCTTCGGAACAGCGAGATCGAATCAACTTCAAAAAAAGGTACTTTATTAAAACTAAATATTACATGATAGCTTTGACCAGGTGGTCATTGGGTCCCAGTTGGATGACTCTTTTTGGCGAGAGGCATGGTTCCAAGCAAGTGTGTAATCTCATACGCCTTTATTATATTACGCGCCCCAAGCCGGCGAAGTCGATACAAGGCTCTTATCACAGTCTCAGATAGTCCACCTTCCACGCGCCTTCGGTAGCACAATAGGTGCTGTATCTGCGCGACGAAGTATGTGGTTCTCAATTTCCCGATAAATCAAATGCAAAGTTTTCCTTTAAGTATATGCACAAGCCAGCGGCGTCATACAGGCTGGCTAGTATATCAAGTACTTCCCCCTCTCCTCCACTCTGTTTCTCGTTTGAATTCCAATGAGACAATATTCCTACTGCCATGTGACTTAAATCCATCACCCATTAAGCCTTGCGCTGTGCCTCCCATAAGTCTGGATCAACCTCTCTTGCAGCTGTAGAGGGGAGGTGAACCTTTTCGAGAAGTAGTCCTTATACACCCCCTCACACGTTGACAGATAGGCTCTGCACTCGCCCCTCCATGTTAGACGTGGTTCAGAGGTGACAACTTGATTGAATACAACTAAAAAAGATGCTAATGAGGACAAGAATATATTTGGCTCAAAATGAGAAAGAAATCTCAATCTCAACTCCCTCATCCTACAAAACCCAATTCAGGATTTATCCAGAGAAAATCATACTCTTTTCGAATCACTACTGCGCCAGATGTATGAGTTCATATGGTTTCCGAGAGACCCAAAACAAATTTTTACCTCTAACATAAATTTAAACCTCTCTTCAGTAGCTCACCACACAAACGCGATTAGCTCTCTAACCTACAACTTAGCGAATTAAATCCATCATTATGACCGCCAGCTATCGATACCTAGTCCACATAGCCAGGACCACAAAAACCATTTCACACGCGACTCCACTCATTTTCACCGTTTCCTATTCGGCCTATCTTTGTTTCAGTTACACTCAGCAGAGCGTGAGACAAATCAAATTTGCTTGAATCTAAATACATACCGATCCAACTCTGGTCCTACAATCATCCTCAATTAATTCCTTCTGACATTTCCTATTATACGAGATACGATTACATTTGACATTTTTTTCAAGGCCCGGTACAAAGAGTACTTAGATAGTGGCCCGCCTTATGAGATCTCACCATCGCTTCATCTTCAGATGTGCAATGCTGCCTGACGTAAGCATCCGCAGATAACTAGAAGGGATGTGCGCTGCTAGAGACACATAAGACTATACACACATCTCAAACCTCTCTAGCTCTGCATTCTATGACTCAACGGCAGACATACATAGTATAGGCATTTTTACTCCCTACACGTGTAAGGAGATATAAGAATAGGATTGCTCCTAATCCTCTAATAGAGAGGTTGGTATTATGAAGCGTATGTAGTTACATAATTATGTTGTCTGGAAATTATGAGTTTGTGATAGTAACGACAGTACCAGATATAGGGACAATGAACCGTACTTGCGAGCGTGAGAATGGTAAACCAGAATACATACGACAAAAATAGGACGGCTGATATAAGTAAACAATAAACAATTTACTTACTATGTATATGCTAATGCTTTAGTTATCGCTAGATATTAGATAATAATTTATTATTATCATAATATAAGTGATTAAGATGTAGAACCTACTATACTAGTGTTAATATAACACTCCTCTCTCACGGCGTGGTGGTTAATATATATTTCTAATGTGATTTAGGACTTGAAGGAGATATAATCTCCAATAATAAATGTGTAAATAGTTTACTAGGATATATAGAAATAATAAGATACTACTATATACTCATGATATATTTATGAGATTACTATCCTCTTATACCTTATTCGAGTAGACTTATTATATAGTTACTTATTATACATCAATCTAATGAATAATTACACTTACAATATTGTGGCTTTTATAAATAATGACTATAAAGCAATTATCTTATATACCTAAGTAATCGAGAGTAGTGTAGTATTATAAATATGGTATATAGTACTATTCAATGAAGCATCACAGAGAAGAGCTTAGATAGATAAAATATATAAAGTTCATTTTATTAAAAGTCTAAATTATTTTATTAAGCTATATAACTTATATACAATATATAATATATATAACGTTAAAAATATAGTAAGTTCGTTAATAAGTAATATATATTTATAGTAAGATTATAAATATATCTTTAAAGTATTCAAAATAGATAAGAAAGGTGAGATAGTTCATATTGTTTATTCACTAATAAGAACTAATCATAGTAAGCTCGAATACATAAGATTAAGAATAGAAATAAGTACTAGCCTTAAGAGTATGTTTACTAGTTAATACAGATTAATCAGATAGCTATATACTTGAATATATCAATGAATACCGTAAAACAAAGAAAGCATATATAATAACTACATTTACAACCCTTCCATTGAGGGAACAGAACTCTGGGATATGCGTATATAGTATATATATATATATAGTAAATAAGAAGAATAGATTTGAGATAATTTCTCTAAATTTTCTATTATAATATAGGGAAAAAGAACAAGCCTTTCTTCAAATATAAATAACCAAGATGTATATACTACTTATATATATAAATAAAGGGTTAGTATATAAAGTATAAGTATATTTCAAAATAGCGAGCAGACAGCATGAATAGTTAAGAAATTAAATATCCATATATTTATATAAATATATAGTGAAGATCAATAAGAATCATAATATGTACGACTTACGACTGAATTGAAACCCTTTCATGGAAATTGAAACTGATGTTGGTTGGAATCATCATTATCGGCAGAATATGTCTTTATAGCAATATATATAAGTACTATATATGTAGATTAAAGGTTTATCACCATTGTCCACGGTAGGTTATATATATCAATCGTATTATATAGATCCTTAAATTGCAAAATATAAATGCCCCTGGTGTGGATCTACCTATAATGAGAATGAAATATAATTAAATATATTAGGTTATTAGATATATTATCCATATAATAAACCCCACTGATCTTTATGTTAGTATTGTAAACTTAGGTATATGAATGATATATAATATATATATATAGTGAATATATAGTGAAAACTCCTCGAAAGGAGGTATTTATACGAGGACTTATAAAAATGTTAGAGGTTATCAAAATTGCTATATAGGGAAATGCCAAATCTATATATACTAGTTATAACTCTAAAATATATAGAACGTATGCTTCAAAAAGTATAATAATATAGCTAAGCAAAATTAAATTTGATTATTATTATTCTACCAACGAAAATTAAGGCTCTAAGTTCTTTTCATTCTTGAATATTTATTTCATTAATATCATATTCAAATTGCGGTATATCCAGACTCTTATGAAGAAAATTATCTGGAACTGAATATGATGTATGTAGAGAGAATTAACTGAACATAGTTTTTTACAATCCCAAGAGATTCTCTGTCAGAATAATAGATATTGAGAGACATTTTATATATGTATATATTCAAATATTCTAGGCAAAAGACTTTATATTAGTGCAAGAATGAGAATATCATCAAGAATAATCGGGGTCAAACGAGAAATAATCTCGGGCCAGTAATTAGAAGAAAGAACGAATACGGTGGTCACGCATATTAAAAAGAAGAGAGTATGGCTCTGTAATTGATATGTGCCTCTAGCTTCTTTGGCTCTAATGGAGAATCGGTAAGACCCACAGAAATTAGCAGTTAAGGGCGTCCCCATCCACTAATTCGATTATTTCTTTTTGTCCGAATAGTTTTTTTGACTCCAAACAAAAGAGTGTATCATGTAACGACGGTTTGGAAGTTCATAGCCTACTAGTTTTATGGGAGCACAACCTGTTGATATCGTTGGTAGATTAAAGGGACTAAGTCTTGAGAAGGAAGATTAAAACTGTCTCTTAAAGAAGCTAGTATTTTAGTTCAAGGGATTGGAACTCAGATGAGCCATCCTATAGGAGAAGTTATTCCCGATTATCTCAAACACGAACAGTATTACCCATAAGTTGGCAAAATGGTTGGCGGAACAGTTAAGAAGTACTGGATTTTTAGGGAATGGGAATGTTTAATTTTAGGTACAAGTATTTTAGTACTACTAAGAGAATGATACTGATCCTATAAGCAAGTATAGGACCTTTCTTCGATCGCAATTAATTTCTTAAAAGAATATATGAGAGGATATGACGGAAATTAATAGTTAAGAAATCTTATTGGCTTCAAGAGTTAGGATAAGTTATTTTCTCATGAAATCAAAGGTAGTGAAGAAAAGATATAAGACATAAGAGAGAGATAAATGATTAATATCTATAGGAATAAAGCAGTTTCATGAAAAGAGTTAGAATTATCACAATATAAGATATAATATATAATAATATAGTTTAAATTTAAAATCATAATATATTATCCAATGGTGTGATTAAATTGTCTATATTATTTTTAAAAACCAGTATGATTTAAATAATAGGCTTTTCATATTTATATAGAAAAAATAGGATCACTACAGATTAGAGAGAGAGATTTAAATATATAAAGGCTCCATTCTTGAAATAGCGACTGAAGAAACTTTAATCTTTGAAGCATTAAAATTTTATCCCTCCTTGTTCAAAAGTTATTTCAATTTTAGGCTTTTCCTCTGAAATCGAGAGTGCGTCCACACAGTAATTATATATAAATTTAACACAATCTCCGAAAATATATCTGGGACTTTCGCCCTGTCATATGGGCCAGCATCTTCTTCACTATCACAACGACCCAAAGAAAACTACTTTTACGTCCAAACTGATACTTCCTAGAGGATCCAATTCATTTCTCGGCCCTTATAAAGGTTTCCTCGATGACTTAACCTCCTTAATTACTTCATACTACTCTCAATAAGGCGAAGGGTTTAAGACCCTTTCAGGTGAACTTAGCATACCGTCCATATAGAGAACACGTCAAAGGTATCATATTCTGCAGATATCTCTACCATAGAAGAAACAATGAGCACACTTGATCGTGCTCTACAATTGCGCATGAATATGGCTATTTGAAGAGTCAGACCTGAGAGTTCCAAGAATGATGTTCGATGTACTGGTGCGAGAATAAGAGAACAATGGATTATAAATAAACAACACTGCTTTTATCCCTAAGGACGGGGTTTGGCTATCATGTCGTCGCCACAAATACCACTAATTATCTCTATAGCACAAACGTGACAAGTTCTTCTTTTGATCCGACTGTCTATAAAATCCAATCTTTTTAAGCGGAACCTAGTATAATATACATAAATTTCATAAGTACTCCACTAGATGCTGGGGCAATTACTATTATCTTAACCCCTTGTTCGAATTCGCAGTTTCCCTTTTTTTATAGTTATTATAAGAAAAGTATATATAACAAAACATAACATAAAATTGTACTAATTTATTATTATTATATATTACCGTATATTATTTATCGATAACATAAATTTGAATGATAGAAATTAATATTTTGTAAAAAAAACTATTATGTCTATAGGGTAATATTTATCTATATATAGGTACTGTTTTACCAGATCATTACATGATTACAAAATAAAGTAGATTATTCAATATTAATCATAAGTATTAAGAAAAAATTATATAGTAAATAATAATAGTTAATATTAATATTAATATTAATATTATTGAATATAACAATATTATATTATGATTATTAATAACGTATTATCTAATTAATATTAATATTAATATTTAATATACAGAGTAATTTAAGTAGAATATTGGATTTAATTATTTTAATCAAGTAATTATATTTTTAATATAGATTTAAATAACAAGCATATGAATAGTATTTTATTAATTTATATAGAAATAAATCTATTCAAGAATATTATATATGAACTAATTTTATGAAATGTTTATACATATTGAAATTTAATGAATTTTAATAATTTTTAGATATATATAATTAGGTTTATATTAATATTAAAATATACTTAAAAAGAGATACTTATGTTAAATTCAATACTATTAATATGAATTTTTATATTGGAATATAAATCATGAAATATGATAATATCAAATGTACTTCATATGTATTTCATTAATATAATATGAATATTTAAATTTAATATTCATAATACATGATGAATTAGGTAATAATAATACTTATATACTTTTCCAGACGCTTTCACAAAAGATCAATTTTTATATGGATATAATCAATGTATCGTCTATCCAACATCGCTACCTGGAAATTGATACATATATTATATTATATTTTACAGGAGAGACAAGTATTAAAAGTATTATGTATTATGAACATTGAAATTTATTTATTATTTTAAAGCTTCTATTCGCCACATATAGTTTCACTCTCTTATTATTATGTGTGATTGTTATTGGATCCCAAAGAAAATGTATAATGTTCATTATTAATAATACTAACCATTTACATTAAACGATTAAGCTTAACTTACTGATTTTACTTAGGATTATACATATAATTTAGGCACATTATTTATGTAATTACTCATCCTATTATTATATTATATCAGTATTATTATTATATTTATTATTTCGATCCCATCTAATGTATTATGTGATTACCCACTGCACTTATCTCATATAGACGAAATATATTGTATATTCTCGTTACTACCTATAGGAATATAGAGCAGTACTGAATTATTTTTACTAGCTATATTATCTGGGATACTTTTATTAGATGCCTATCCTAATTCCACTTCGAAGTCGAGGTAAAAGGAAAACAGCAGAAATTAATGGCTTTCTCATACAAGAAAGGTATTATTATTTCTATGGTACATCCAACCAGTATTTAATTATATATTGCGGCACCGCAATATATTAGGCTATCCAAGTACCTTAATGCTATATTATATAGGGACAATGCAAGTCGCCGTTAATATTATTGTGAAACCATTTATTAGGACCTATTGCCCAAGGGTATTTAGATGATGTCTTAATCATGTGTAAAATCAACGTTAATTTCTAATTCTAAAACTTAATATGAATAAAGTTTATTTATAGCTGTCAATTTAGAGAATTAATAATTTGAAAGTAAGACCCTTTATTTATTATGAGTTATAAAAACTATTATCTATATTCGATATTAAACTTTCAGTATTGATATGTATTACTTAGGATTTAATTAAAATAGGAAAGAACGGAATTATCCACTCAGTATCCCGCGAAAGATATAGAATCGTTATATTATAATTAGTATATATGAGTGATATTCTATTTAAAAATCCAAAAAGTGTTAAGGAAACACAATCCTTATTTAGGATTATTTTCATCGTATTTTCGCTTGTTTAATATAGTGACTTTGACCTAAATAATTAATATTGAAGCGAACCATTTATATTTAAACTTAATAAAGTAGAATACATAGAGTGTAAGTTATTGAATGGAAATGAATAGAACACCAATAAAATATGGCTATATAGATAGCTACTTTAATATAGGAGAAAGTTGGTTGTATATCAACCTAAGGATATTACTTTTCACCAGACCTATTCCAAGCCATTTTTTATAGTACAGATGCCTTATATATGCTCAACTATGGAATAGGTGAGTATGATTCTTTATCATATTGTCAGATGACGGTTTAAGATAAAACTCGTATATTCTTATTGTTTCTAAGTAATGTTAAGAGGCAGTTGAAAATCTCATACTTATAATAGATAATAATAATAATATAATTGATATATTAATAGAATAAATAAAGAACAATTGTTATCGTCCGAATTTGCTTAATTCATAGCAAAAATGAAATAAAAATTAGCTAAGTGTTAGATTTTAGCAGCTATACCAATATCTTTGACATCTGAGATCTAAATAAAAAAAAAAACCTCTTTTCTTTATAATTTCGCAACAACATAATAGCCAAATGAGGCACAAGGAAACAGTTCTGCATAGAGGGCCTCTCGTTGTGCAGATATTTTATTATATATTGTATTTTAAGTATCTCTCTACTCTTCATACAGTTTTCTTTTCTCTCTCTGCCCAACCTTCATAACTCTATTCAATGTTCTTACATGACCTCTCTCTCTCTCTCTCTCTCTCTCTTCTCTGCGCTCTTCTCTCTTCTCTCTCTCTCTCTGGCACTTTCTTAAAACCTACTACATCTCTCTCTCTCTCTCTCGTCCCGTCTCTCCTCGTCTACTCTCCTTCATTTTTGAGTATCTACTCTGGCCATCGTCCTACGCCATAAGCCATCTCTCTCTTCCCATCATCTCTATCTCTCTCTTCTCTCTCTACTGTCTCCTCTCATACATCGCTCTTTCTCTCCTCTTTCTAGCGTAGCTTGATCGTACTGCGAATCTACGTGCAAATACTCCTGATCGCATTACCAAGATAAAATCGTTTCTTATCTCTTTCTACATCTACATACTAACTAACTTTTAATAGGGACCAAGAGAATGCCCGTTAGCGATTAAAATGGACATTTAGTTCAACGTGGTCGTCCTAAGATCACTAACCTCCCTCCTAAGGACTCTCTATCCTCCTACACCATTTTTTTCTTTTAAGCATATGTGCTCTCTCTCCTTTCTCTCTCTCTTTTACTACTGTCTACTAATATACTGTCACTTTCGTCTGCAATAATTCAACTCAGTACCTCAGTATAGCCTCACTTCATGCCTTATCCTCTTATGTTTCATCTCTCTTCTCTCCCTAGTTTGCCACTTCCTCATCTTCGTGAAACTCTGCGCTCATGTCTCTCTGAGCGACATGCACTACTCGACTCGATATACAAACTACTGTCTCTCTCTCTCTTCATGCAGAAGATTACATTTCTTCCTCACTCTTCTCATCGTACAGTTCTAGTAAATGCGCCGTCTCTCTCTACGTTACTGTCTTCTTCATGCTCTCTCTCTTTCTCTCTCTCTCTGCTCTCTCTCTCTCTCTCTCTTCTCTCTCTCCTCTCTCTCTCTCTCTTCTCTCTCTCTCCTCTCTCCCTTCTCTCTCTCTCTCTCTCTCCTCTCCTCTCTCTCTTCTCTCTCTCTCTCTTCTCTCTCTCTCTCTCTTCTCTCTCTCTATATATATATATATATATAATATAATATATAATATAATTATATATCAGAGTAGTCTTGTTTTACTATATAAGGTTAAAGTAGTTACCTGACTACTATACAAAAGCTAGAATAAATCAAACAGATGGCTCTTCCTTATACTCTATCAAGTATAAATGTACTCGATGTCTGAAGAGGTGAACACTGCAGATAATATAGTATAAACTATACCTCATTACCCATAGTTATCCCGCTATTATATTTTCTTTTAGGAAATCAGCCCTCAACACTCGTAATTTCCATATGCATGCTCCATTCTGGTCTTCAGAGATGTTTTGACTTGATACTGCGAATTAGTCGCCTGTAAGACAAGAACGAGCCAAGAATTTGCTCAAGCTTTACAAGAAAGAGTGATTTTAGTAAATGATCGGGCTCATTATTCGAAAGTACCCAGAAATTATTAGGA
Source organism: Trachelipus rathkii (assembly GCA_015478945.1). Lineage (NCBI taxonomy): Eukaryota > Metazoa > Arthropoda > Malacostraca > Isopoda > Trachelipodidae > Trachelipus > Trachelipus rathkii. The sequence continues at coordinate 24,069 of JABUQX010108834.1, read as the reverse complement.
CTATTAAATATAATGCTCAATCCCAGAATTTTACTTTCATAACTGCCTTCAAAGAGATAAGTATATTTAAAGTCATGATGGTGAGGATAAAAAAGGTGTATAATATTATCTATGCCTGAACAAAAAATTCCAAGTCCAAAATATATGGAGTTGAAAGATTGAATGCAGATAATTTGAAATATTAGTTCCTATCCGTTGTACAATTTTGTAAAGGACAATCATGAGATATGGTTCAATAGATTAAAATACTTATGTCTTTTGCTCAAATTAGCAATGTAATACTCGGTATAATAGATCAATATTAGGTATACTTCTCTACACATTTCGATCTATCGCGATTAATGATGGCATATATATTAGTATATTAAATATATAAGGGAGACTTCTACCTTTCTTTTTTATCTCGCATTATGTCTCTTATCCAATTTTAATTAAATAAATCGAAAAATAGAAATTCATATCTAGATGAGAGTAATGTCGTATAGTGTAGATAAATAAATGGATTAAGTACAATAAGAGACTTATGACAAGAGAAAGTCTAGAAAAGGAAAACATTATATGGAACAGCAAAACAAACATGCCACACAAAGAGAATGAAAGTGTATAGTATAGTGATATATGTTTTGGTAAATAAGCTGTGTAAAAGAATACCAGAATAACAGATTTCTTAAATTGAACAAATGAATTGAAAAGTGCTTAGAGGATACCATATCCAAAATGAGGGAAACTAGGGTTTAAAGGATTAAATTGTTTAAAGAATATATATTCAAACAAAATTATAATTTCCGTGTTACCGAGATAATGTAAAGATAAGTCCAGTAGAAAAGATTACAGAAACTCATTTTTCATTTACAATTGATAATGATGAGATTTGGAATACAGATGCAATTCAAGAAACATTGTATTCCGGAGTTTGGATTATTCAAACAGAAAAAGAACTAATATGCGAATTACGGAAGAAGTAATTATCAGACTAATAGTAGATAATGGATCAAGAATCTACCAACCACTTCTGCTTGGATTTTTTTTTTCCTATCACCCTATACACCCTAATTTTTATGATGAACAAAATGTTATACCTATATCGGAGGATTCAACACAAGAACAACAAGAATCCTGTAGTATAGAATAACATCAATAAATGTATATTCGTTGTAATTACAGCTAAAGGAAATAGGTACCTGATGACTCCTCAAGGAACTAGATGATCTCAAATAATATCCATCTCTACAAACAAGAACTCAGTAAGACGGATATACTGTCGTCTGTTACTTCTAAATCCAACTCGCGAATCAGAATCAATGCAAGCTATAATATAATATTAATTCCAGACAGTTCCTACTGATATCACCGTTGATGGTATAACTAGTGTAAGTTTTCATGGATGAAAAAAACCAACCTATTATTTACATTCCTTTAGTTACAATTAGCCTGAGGAACGGAAGAGTTTATCCAAGAGAGAGCATACTTTATTAACAGTTAATATCATTACACCTTTTTAGCCAGTATCGGAATACTTTAGTGTTGTTGAGCACATATAAGACTGGACAGCATTGACACTTTTTGACCTAAAAATTTGCGCTAAATACCTGTGGCCATAAAATGCCAATACCCTATTGTTCCGAGCAGAACCAAACACATATCCGCAAAACAAAGTAGTGATTCGCGAAATACAGGCCAATTACCAATTCTTTTGACACATTTGGCTCCACCTCCTCCAGAAGAAGTTATGGATTTATACAACATCTGGAATAGGCACAAGAGATGTAGGAATAAGAGATAGAGTAACTCGATATAATATATATGATCCGTCGTACAGGACCTCACCAGCAATATAATCAGAGGTCCAGCAGAGAATATATATTATATTATATATATATAATAGTATATTAATATATGTGGAACCAAGGGTATTTAACATAGAAGCGCAAATAACAAGGCAATGAGAGTAATGATAAGGAAAGTGATCTCCTCACCTCTGACCAACCAGAAGTAATCATCTACTAAAAACTGAATATAAAACAATCAAAAGTGAGTGAATTTCTGGATTTACTAGCAATTGATGGAGGGATTCGTGAACCAGTCGTTACACGAGACCCTCCAGGTTGTTTTCCATTAGAGTAGAATTTTATGAGGTACCACGTTAGAAAGAAGAGTGATAAAATAAGAAAAACTCTTACCGACATCTTAGTATGTATTGCCTATGTCTTTCTCAATATACTGTGCCTGTGCACGTACCTAATATACAGGAGACCATGTTTGAGAAACTTCGTAGATGCTAAAAAAGAGACCATGTCAGGTATAAATTTTGTTAAATAAATTTGTTAATTTATTGAACATCTGTTTTCATAACCTTGAATCTTATGAGTAACTTTAATTTTTTTTAATATAATTTTCTTTATTAATTACAAATTAACATAAAAAATTATACAGCAATATTTACACTTCGAAATTTATATAAATCTTTGTAAGTATAAGTTTCTATTAATTTTTATTATATGCTCCGTTTACGAAGTCTGATAGATTATATTTTTTTATGCCCCCAGGTGATCAGTACTTATTTTCTTTTGATAAATACTAAATAAAACTCATAAAGAAAAAAATAATATTATTAGGTATCATCATTTATTTTTATAAGAAATCTTTATTTATATACTTTTATTTTATTAGTATTAACACTGATTTTCATTATTATTATTTTTATTTAAAAGAAAATACAAAATAAAAATCGAAAAATATATAGTTATTTTAATATTTATAGAATAAAAAAATTTAATATATATAATTACCATCCTTTTTTCTGATTAACCATTATTAAGTTGCTTTTTAAGTTTTACTTAAGCATTAGCCTCACGCTATATACATTAGCTTGCTTTTATTTTTAATTTTTATTTCTTTAATATTAATTGCGCGTTAAGCTGGTTTTAATCAATTGCTTTTTTATTTTATTTTGATTTTAATTCAGAATTTGCCTTATGCTGATAAATGACTTTGATTGATTATATTAATATTAAGCCCGTGATCAGCTGCTTTATTCGTAATAATTACTTCAATCCTATCAATGCTAATATATATTCTAAACACTAGAACAATATGCAATATTTTCGTAAGGTCTTTATATATTTAATTAGGAAAATATATGTTATGTTTTAAGTTATTACTTAACTTAACAGCTTTTTTTAATTTTAATTTTTATATAGATATTTATTATATTTTAACGAATTATTAATCGAGTCTTCAGGTTTGTACTCACAATTATCTGAAAAATTTGTAAGTGTTCTCGTGCCTTTCCCAGTCATACTACCCATAATATTCAGAAATTTTGGATCTTATTTGATAATTTTGTCTTTCCAACACTACCCTAAAAATCTCCGCAGCATGATGAGAAAGGAAATTCTTTTTAAAAGGAATTTTTTATAAAGTGCGGAGAGCAAATTATAATTATTTAAAGGAAATCTATAATTTGTTTTTGTTTTTACATTAAGAAAAAAAAAGCCTAAATATTGAAATTGTAAACATAAGATAAATAATACATTTTCTTTTAATACTTGTTGACTTAAAGATTTTCCCTCGGGGGGGAATAAAAAGTTGTAGATCGATATTAGGACCCTAAAACTTTAATCATTATATCCATCATCATTTTCGTTAATTGAACCCTTCCAAGACCAAGAAAAGGGAGGCAATGAGGATATTTCCCGATATATAGGTATCATATTTTGTAATCACCTCCGGTTATGAATATTGAGTAATACATTATCATTATAGAATAAGGATATCTTGAACTATGATTTGATATTAATCTTTATTAGAGAATGGCCCATAATACAGAACAATTTAAATACCCATACTAGTATTTATTATATAAAGAACCATAGTCTTTATAATAATGATAATATATAGTATATAACTATAGTTTATAAAATGAATAAATATATTTTAGTACCTGCGTTTAATAGATAATTATCTTTATATTTCAATTAATTTCTATAATATATCAACTCGAGCGCCTTAACATATATATAATCGTAGGTATGTAGACTATTTCATAACCTCATTTATATATTTTTTCACTTAAAAATAATAGCCCTATTAAAATATACAAGCAAAAATTAAAAGAGGACCTACCATGGGTTAACTCCAAGACAAGAATTACAAAAGAGCTGCTGTATCGAATATGGCGAGGAGAGTTTATGATATTTGCTTTATAAATATGATATGATATGGATACCGTACTCACTGTATAATATAACAATAATTACAAATTTTTGTATATAGAGTAAATAAAATTGATATAAAGGTAGTATTATTAAATTATGCGAGTACTTCAAATATTTTTTAATTAGTTAACCCTCTAGTATAGGGTTGCATAGGTAGGTGGACGTTATTTCCTAGTTTTAATAAAAAGAAAGAAAAAAAACGATGCCTACAAATTTAATAAGAAACTATTTTTTTTTTCCATAGGTTCCTGAAGCAACATTTTGCTACGTCAAAGTTAGTAATTTATATGTGGTGTCGACTACGAGAATAAATGCTAATATATCCTTGGTGTTTGCATTTCTTCAAAAGTTTAGGTGATCCCAGTTATTTTCCAACCGAACTAGTTTTTCTAATAGTATTATAAAGTAACTGAATACTTCTTTTCTTTCCTTTTGCTTGGCCCATACCTCATGTCGCACTCAAAGCTGTAAGATCTCTCTCTCTCTTCTCGTGTATATACCGGATCTAGTCTTCTTCAGATATAATATAATATATACTATATAAACACTGGTTCATCTAAAGAAAAATATTATGTGCCTCACTTATTATATATACAGAGATTACTCATATAATAAGATATTATAAACTCGTATTATAACTCAACTATGTACAACTGTTTGAATAAGTTATCACATGAATATATAATACATCTAATATAAAGTATTATATATTATAATTATAATATCACTTGTTCCTAGCTTAGTGAGAGATGAGCTCTATATTAGGATAATTCTATACACCTAACTCAAGTAAGTATACTTAATTACTTTCACAGTTATCTAATCGAGCTATTGTGATGTATATACCCATCAATTAGACTAGTAATATATATATAATATATAAAGTTATATATATATATATCATATATAATATAGCAAATATACTCGCGACCCAATTATTACCCCATATATATATATAATACCGTTAAAAACTAAAACTCTAACGGAAATTGTATATAGTATGTCTTATAAAAATGTTTCAGTTTGGTAGATTGAACTATTAAATAAATTCTGAAACCTAAAAAGTTTAAGTATTCCAATAAATATGGTTATATATAGCTATTAATATACCTCTTAGTCACTACTGACAAATATACCTAATATCCTAAGTATCTATTCAATTATCTAACTCTCACTTTGATAAATCATGCTAATATAAATGTATTTTCAATATATAATAATTATATAAACTCTGTTACCTTATCTCTATATAATTCTCATGTTGATTTCCTCCTTCCTAATCCCCTAGAGTAAGAGCGAGTAAGTTCCAAATATTGGACTTGGATTGTAGTATGTGTTTCCCAGAAGCTTCTGTATTACTAGCAAAATTCATTAGAATCCAACTGCGGTTCTTCCATCGTTTCAAAAGGTATCGCGTGGGAACTATTGAGCAACTAAAAAATTTTATTAAGATACTCCGCCCCTCAAAAATTTGTTTAAGCTTCCAGGTCTGAAAATTTGTTACTGAGCATTTGTTCACTAGTTTTGCTCCTCCCGCCCAATAACTCAAGGTATTTAAGACTTAATCGACTCCTTTAGTGTTTTTAGAGTTTGTTTTTAGGGATTAGTTATTATTATTATTAATATTAATTATTTTTTATTATTTATTATTGTATTATTTATTATATTATTAATGTAATTATTAAATGATAACTATTATATTATTTACTTGAGCGCAAGTTCTGAAAATAAAGGCCCCTACGCCTCTCTATTTATTATTATTCATATTCACATATATGTGATAGAACATTTATTATCTTATATTATTAATCCTCCTTGATTATATTAATTATGATTTATTTCATAATTGAATAAACTAAATGACCTCCCTTAGAGGTTTTTCAATGTCAATACAGAATCTGCAATAAAATTACGAAGTATTATTATATCTTATTCCTCACACTGTAATTAGGATTATTTATTATTCCCCATCATATGGTGGGTTATTGTATTATATTATTATTATTTATATTTACATTTATAATTTACCTTATCTGAGTTATTGCATAATCTTATCTCATCATGACCTATTATTACACACAACTCATTATAAATTATGAATTTAATCTCCCTGCCATTTATTTACAACTGCCTTATGTTTATTGATTATGTTATTGCATCTTTCTTATTCATGCCTCTTTGCATTAATAATCTCAACTAATTTCACTTTTCATATTCTTTACTTATTCTAGTGATTTTTCTATTCATCTCGATTTTACATTGTTTATGTGACATTCAAATTAATATTTCCAATTACTATTATTCATTAATTTTATCATCTCTGTTTACTCGCGTTGATAATTACATTATTAGATAAACTTATCCTATTATTATTATTATTATTTGGTAACTATACATTATTATATTACTATTCATCTTTACACTTATATTTCTTATTATCATTTTTAATTATAATAAATATGATCATTTTGTAAATTATTTAATAATAAGCTAGTAATAATTACTTGTAAAATAAGAATTTTTATTTGTACTGTTAATTATATATTTTTATTATTATTATTACTATAATATTATTATATTCTACCGATATAATGCATGATATTATATTATGTTTTAATTTTTATTATGCAATATCTTTATGCTATTATTAGTTTTACTGTTAGAATGTTATTATTATTTCTTAACAGATTTTAACTTCCTTTTCTTTTCATATTTTAGTTTTAATCCTTTATTTTAATTACAACCTCTAAATATAGTTTAAATACATTATATACACTTGATTACACTAAGCTGTCCGAAATTTTGCCGATTAATTCAGCAAATATTAAGAATTAGTCGTAAATTATTTATTTATAATATAATTTATTACTATATTCACTTTCTAGCCCATGATAATCTATACTAATATTAACCAATTACTTAGTTACTATTAATATTAATGATAACTTCATTATTTGATTTATATATTCTTACTTACATTATTATATATTTGACCGTCCCATGTTCTTATTTCGGACCATCCTACACTAACATCATAATAACTAGTTAAATACGCAGGAACATATTGCATATATTACTATAATCTATTAACGTGTACTATGTCACTATCTCTCGCATTGTAGCCTTTTCTACCGGGAGCTGTCATATTGACATCTTATATAATTTACAAACTGATTCATTAGATCTTCAAATATGCCAGCCTTTTTTCTTGTCGTTTGATAGGCTGTAGTTTTGCGCTTCATACCTAATACCCTTCCGAACAGCATATGGAAAGTCCCTCTTTCTGTATCATTGGCTGTATTTAGATAGATGGTAAAAATAATCAAAATCAAAAAATCAACAGGAATTAAATAAATATTATTCAGAATATTTTAAATATTTTAGTCCTTTATAACAAGATACAATATAATCGCTTCTCTAGCAGTTCAAAAATTAGCACCTGACCATGTGTAAATTAGGATTTCAATTCAGCTCCTATCATCGCTGAAATGGGCTTACTGATTTTGCAACACAAGATGTTTGCCCTTTGGAGCCGCCGAAGTACGAATACATTATACAATTATACATCTCTCTCTCTCTCGCCGAATCGACCCATACTCTTCCATTTTCCATATTTTATCAATAATTATATTAATGAAAATATAACAATAAAATTATTGTTATTAGAATAATGTATGAATTATATACCTGAGTTACTATTTACAGTCATATGAACTAGCTATATAGTTTATGTCCTTTCACCAATATATTTTTTTTATTGAATATATAAAATAACAAATTAATAATTTTTAAAATAATAATAATAATTAACTTAATACTACACCATAATCACTAGGTATCAATTTTCCGAAGACTTTAAAGATAAAAGTAATTAATGTGAACATATATATATAATAATAAATAATAATAACTCTGAAATGGATGAGATAATAAATAAAACATTCATGGAAATTACAATAATAATAATTAAAAATAGTTAATAATAATAAGATAACTACTAGCATTATATAATTTCAAAATTATATCATTATAAACATAAAAAGCGATTAGTTAATAAGAATTATAGTACAAAAGAGACGGATATTAAAATCAACTAAAATAACTAATAAATAATCAATCTATATGAATAAGCAAGTAAATGGTGGAACATTATAAAACTAATTAAAATGAATAAAATAAATAGAAATAACCTTACAAAAATAACTAATCATAATATAATATAATAATAAATAATTAATAATTAATAAAATATTTAATAATAATAAACATTTGAAAATAAAGAAAAAAAACAAAAACCATTTCAACAGCAACCAAATAACTTAAAAACCTTAATAATAATAATAATAATAATAATATATTAATAATATAGTATAAATAATAATATAATAATATAAAAGAATAATAATATATAATAATATAAGATATAAATAATGTAATAATAAATTATAAAATAGTAATATAAACTAAAATAAAAATTAAAACAGATAACTGGAAATATCTGTAAATATTACCCTATTGCTAATCATAGTAATAATAATTATTGAATAATAACAATCAATAAATAATATAGGCATAAATCCAACCCCAATCCTAACCATAATAATAATTTAATAATGACATCTTTATAATCACATAAATAATATCCAATAATAAATAAAATAATAATAATATAGATCGCTAAAATATAAATACCGTTAATAATAATATATATCAATCTTATTTCATGTACGTTCCCTTAATAGCACTAAAACCTATTTAATTAACTTTAAGTTATTCATATATATATAGATAATCTTCTAAGAAATAAATAATAATTAGATTTAATCACAAGTTTTTTGCTCAACCAATTCTAATATGGACTTCACTAACACGCGGAAAAGGGGCTCCGTACACTCATAATTAACCAATTAATTGACCTAATAATGAAAATAATGATAGTAAAAATCATAAACAGATAATCTTGAATAATAAACTAAACACTTATATGCTCATATTTACTAATTTTCAAAAACTAATTAATAGATAAATATTAAATACTTATATTTAATCAATTGTAAATCAATTCATAATAAACATCAAATAATAATAAATAAAAATACCTCAATAATAATCATAATCAATCAATTATTACCATACCTCTCTCAAAGATCTCTACTATCAAAATAAAATAATTGAATAATAATAATTCAAACCATCCCAAATAAAAATAATAAATAACTCAAATAAAATTCTGTATTAATTAATACAAATAATAATAGAGGCCCGCACCCTACCAACTTCATTACATTACCAATTTGTAATAATACATTACAGATATTAAATGATTTAAAATCACACTATATTCTCATAACACAAGCAACAACTAATAATAATACATGATAATCTACAATATTTTAATAACAATAATAATAATTCAATTATCTAAGTAACAAAATAATACAATAAAGAAAGAAAAATATATTATAATAATGTAAATTACCACCCAATACAATATTAAATAACCAAGAGAAAATAAATAAATTTCTATCTCTTCCTCCCACATAATATAATATAATAATAATTATTAAGTCAATCTAAACTTTTCTTGAACTTACATTTAGTTTATCTGTAGACACATAACATAATAATAAATTACACTTTAAATGAATATAGATATTCTTATATAGATATATACTTATTCAGGAATGGAAAAGAAATTAATACCTACCAACCAAAATATGATAATGAATAGAATAAGACTAAACTCATAAAATCACTTAACACCTGCCACAAATAAAGATAATCACACACACACATACAAATAATATAATATTAAATTCAAATTAGCAACTTCGTATATATATATAAGTAATAATAAAAATACCAAATTAAAATCACATTGAGTCATTAATAATTAAATTACATATATTATTATTCATTTTCTTTAATATTATTTATATTTTCTTTCTCCAATTAAATAATAATGTTAATGATAAATTTCATAAATATGTAAATCAAATAAATAAATTTAGTGAATATCACACTTATATTACATGAGCTTATATGTCTATAAGTAATAAATAAAATGTCTTAAACATATTAGTTATTACTTACACTAAAGTATACGATATTATACCTTATAGCATAATAGAATAGCGCAAGTCACCGATAAATCAGATTAAATTACTTAACTTAATTTACATCTCAACTCAATATCAATAAATAATAACTACTAAAATCTATATAATTAAACCATAAGTAATAAATTTAATAATATAGATTTGTTATACGTCAGTTACATAAACAAATAATATAAATATAATAAAATAGCACCTTATAATTTAAATTAAAAAATAATAATGCTACAGAATCTATTACATAATAAGGAAAATATAAAATAATATGATATTCCTTTGAATTTTCCATTAACCCCTAAATAATATATAAAAGAATAATTATAATTCAATAATAATAACCTAACTAATGAACTTTAAATACAATCAATAACTAACCTTCGCACAACACACCTCTATATCCTTAATTGCAAATATCTTCAACAAACTATCACATTCAATTTCATCAGTTACCAAATATAATAGATATAATAATAGAATTAATAATATAAATATAGAGTATAAAAATAATAAAATTATAAAAGAATACATAATAATAATAACTTCATAATATTTGTTCTTCATTCCTCCCAATAATAATAGAAAATAAATAAAAATTCATACTAAAATTTATTTTAAGTAATAGAAACTAATAAAAATGATTAAAAATAATAATAATAATAAATTATAATAAAATAAATATAATGAATTAAATGAAGCTATACCCTCTGAACCTCCCATCTTAAAATATGTAAATAACAATAATACTTAAATATATAAAATAAAATAGCCAATTATTATAAATAATTAATAATAAATAAATTTAAAGATTAATTTAATGAATTAATTAGAAGGTAAAGCAAATGGTTAGGAAGATAACGATTTTCAAATATATCAAGGCGTATTCTACCTAAAGAATTTCGATTGAATAATAAAATGTAGCAGCCACTGGCTCCCATGTTCAAGTTATATAAAATTATCAAATAATAATATATAACTATACTTATTTATTTCTTTTGATTTTTACTAATTTTTTATTATTTATTTATGAGTATTATACATTTATTATATTATATTTTATTATATTCAAATTATATATTATTATTATATACCAAACTTTCTTTTTTTATGCTTGTGATAGTGTTAGAAAAAAATTGTGAAAAGATTGGCCCTAAAAGATATTAAAATAGAAAGAAACTGCAATGCTCTCAATCACTCGCAAATAACCTTTGACCAGAGCCAGCTAGTATCTACTTCCTTGTTTTCATTATGGAAATATTTCAGTTCTAATTAAGAAAATCCCGGATACCTAGTTGATTCCAAAAATAAAAGCATATTTTCCCCAAATATACGCACGTATTGAAAACCCGAACTTCGAGGAAAGCTCGGACTGATTCCCCCCACATTGTCTTTTAAAGTTTTAATAGATTTATTATTTAATATAGAACTTTTTATTATTTAAACTCATGAAATACACGCTCTCGGAGCAACATGGTCTCTGAAAAACCACTGAATCCAAACTTGACTTATCACTCAAAATCTTTTTACTAGCGCGAACCACGGTGGAACTTATCCACCAAGAATTCAAGATGAACATCCAAGAAATGGATTCTAACATGCTCTTCGCTTGCTACATAAAAATGTTCCTTAGCAATACAGAAGAAATAATAAACAGTTTTATCCAGATTATACCAGTAAGTATGTTAATATATAAGTTAAATATTTTAATTAGATATCGGTTCCAAAATAACATATCACATACACAAATCATAATATTTGAATCACACATTAAATACGATCTTTAAGTATTATACCCAATTAAACAACAAAAATTATCGAATATTCTTACAGTCTTTTCCTCCCTTTATCCTGTAAAGCCATCAGCAAGCTACACAACATGACAGCAACGATGTTTTAATCTTTTAAACATATAAAGGTACATAACTTATCCAATATAAGATTATCTGAGACTTTCATTTCTTCTCATGCAATAATAATTTATCCAACGAACTATCAAATACCCCACACCACAATTGGATAATCACTAAACTCAAAACACCCTCATTACATTACTGCCAAAATGTTATTGTCAAAGATTTTCGAAAACTATGTTCCCTCTTATACACTTTCAGATACTCACAGTCCCATTCGAATATTATCAGTTATATACAATATCGAAAGGCACCTAATACCCCTATATTCATATTATATAATTCTATATCTAGATTATTCCCACGATTGTACTCTTAATTCTTGTATAACACTGTCACGCTTACTCCAGAAAGAACTTCCTATAGAATTTCCCTTGTATTAGAGTCACTCTTATCATCCTTCTTTCCCAAATTTTTTATGTTTACTTAATATTTTCATGCCTTATGGCATGTCAACTTGATAAAGAGTACGTTCCTTTTTTTTTTCCCTCCTTATTTAATTAATTATCAAAAGTTAATTATTTACCAAATGAATTAATTTGCAACATTTTGATGCAATATTGTTTAAGCTTTTTAGTACTTCAACCCACGCCTACGATATTTTTTTATAATACTTATATATTATATATTAATACTCGCATTATTAATGCATGCATCCATTGTCATATATTCCAACATTCACTTTTGTATGATATTAAGTTTTAACTTATTACATATCCTATTACTATTTAACACAAATTATCATAAGATTATACTTCTCTTGCTTATAGATATTATATACGTACATGTAACTCATTATATATATATATAATATATATTTATATATATATAATAATATATAAATATATATACATATAAATATAGATATAAATATATAGGATTATAAAGGACATTTATGAATTTTATAATAATATATAATATAAATATTATAAATATATATATATATATTATATAATATAATATATATATGTATAGATATAATAGGCGAATACTTCTACTTTATCATTTTGGTCTAGAATTGGCCTCAGGTTATATCAAAGCTTGTCACAGTATCAACTGATTTATTAGTGCAAGTTAGACTCTTAATAAAGTAGCTTTATACTATATAATATTACCTATTGCTCACTTAAAATAATACATACTCTAACGCTGACGTTAATTCTTTCCCTAACTTCTCCTTCCAATATTATCACTCTGTTCATTTAACCTAACCATGTATAATTAATATCCAAAATTCAAACTCCTCACTAACTACTATATATTTATTTATAAATATACTTGAAAAGAAAAACAATATATATATAATATCTTATTATATTTTACCATTATTATGCCTAAAGGTGATTGATTTAAATATCTATAATATATTATATATTATATATCTATAAACAGTATAAAAATATATATATAATCAGTGAGGCTAACGAAACATTTTTTTGGGTTGTTCGCTGCAGCGAGTACATGAAATGTGAAAACGAATCCGATCCGATCCAGGCACCTTTCGGATTGCGAAATGCCGATCCGAAATCCGAAGTGTGTGCAAATCTCGAATCGAATCCCGAATCGGCATATCCATGAAAAAGCTTGATCCGAATTCCGTCCCGGATTCCGAATCGCGAATCCGGATTCGAATCCTTCATAGATTTTTTTACAAAATTAAAGACAACCACCCAAAATCATGACATATTCTTTTCAAATTTATGGATATATTAAAAAAGAATGTTTTTCATTTTTTATTTTTTTACTGCCTGATATACATAATTATTTCCATGTTAATTAAAAATTCGAATACATATATTAATAATATAACTATATATCTATATAATTATAATATATATTTACATATTTCTAATTAGCATAGCTTTAAAGTTACTTACTTTATCTATAATATATACACACTCAATAAAATAACTTTAATAATCATTCATTACTTTAGTTCCACTTCTGGATATATTATATATATAGTAGGTAACATATATATTGGCGTAGTCAGGGGGGTCAGGGCAGCTGCCCCCCTAGGAAGGTTCTATTTGCATGCGAGGTTTTTGAGTACATTCTTACATTCATATTGGTTCATTCTACGTACTAAAGGAGAAGCTATAATATATTCAAAAGGAAAGTCAGTTGGTATTTCTATACTCTTGAAGTACAGTTAATTTGTTAGATTCTTAATTTCATACTAGATCCAAGGATTCTTAATTAGGCCTCGCCTACTTTGCATAATATAGTATATGTATATAGTAATATATATATATTATTATAGTATTATAATATATATTAATATATAAGAATATTTATGAATATATAAGAATTATATATATATAGCCAGCCTTGAGAGCCACACCATATTCAAAGCACTACCAAACCAGGGAAAGAAATACTGTGTAATCTGAACAACTTAGTGAGGCTATTAAATCCGTACTAACTTAAAAAAAAACTAAGTACCAAGAAAGTCTTTTGAATCTTGATATTTGTTAGATAATGGGTAAAAAAAAACTAACTTAAAAATGCTAATTTTTTTAGCCTAGCTCGACCACTGCCGGGGACCGCGTCTTTTAGTAATATATATTAATATGTTATTTATATTATATATAATTATATATATATATTTTATATAATATATTATTATAAAAATATATAATAAATTTAAGAGATAAAAATATATATATGTATTCTAATAATATAATCGTGACAATAACACTCCCCCGCCACCAACTCTTAGATGAGTGTTAGGATAACTGTCATATGCTTAAAAACATGTAATATTGTGTATTCTTGTCTGATTTGTAGAAAGCATTACTTACACAACATAACCTCTTTCCTCCACAGTAATCAATCACCCTCGTGCTATTCTCATTTTTTCCCAGATCCCAAATTTACCTGTTATCCTCAAAGGTCACAGTCATAGAGAGTGATTTAGGAAAGGGGAAGTAGTGGACTCCATTTAACCCATTTGAAAACAAAATCATTGTACAACTTTCTTCCAACCGTAACAGCATCAACCAATTGAACCCAAGATTACTTCACATTTTTAGAACTCTGTTTCCTCCTATAAAGTTAAAGATAGACTTCACTATTTATGGTTCGTCATATGTCAGTACATCTCACGACTGTAAAGGTGTTTCCTATGCTAGAAATTCGGACACCCCTGATATATTGCCAATCTCCTTTCCCACAACAGACTCATGCTGCTGCTGCGATCATCATCTCACCCACTGTGACCTTTCCTCCTTGTTGTCTGTATTGTAAAAGTCATCATTCTGTTGACTTCCTATAAACTTAATCAACAAGAATGTGGAATTTTACAATCTAGCTTGACTTTTCTTTTTTTATCCCGTCACAAGTATGTCATCTCAACTTACTGAACCTTCCCTTCTCTATTCTAATTCATTTCTCCAAAAATTCAACAGCTTTCAAACATCTGAAAGACATACTACTCTTCTGCTACCACTGAATAAAACATTTTAGCATTATCCCAATCAACGGACATCTGTCACAAACCTTATTTGTGCAACAATTCATCTTATGCTTTAATAATGACTGTTAGAATGAATATAAATTAATCTACCTACTTAAAGTATCCTCCTTCACCTACTCCTAATTGTTTCATTTTTTTTCTCTCTGAATGTGTTTACATTTCTTTGTTATTAAAATTATAATCTTATCATTTTTATTTTTATAATCTTAAGATTACGCATCACTGAATCCCCACACAAGTTCATAAGTTGCTCATACAAAAATCGGCTCCACCCCCTTTTCTGTAATTAGCCAACCCGTGTGAACCACTTTAGCTTATCTTTATAAGTTCACTAAATTAATTATAAATATATTTTAAAAGTTTCAGATGATGTTAATATATTTATTCTGCAACTGTGAAAAACGGAAGCTAAACTAAATTAAGTAATAATATCAAATAAAAACTGTCCCGCAGGGGGGTGGGTAGTATTCTATTCTTGTTATGATGTTTTGTTCCTGGGGTTGCAACTTGGGACATGGCATAGTGATAAGAACTAATACCAGGGGGACTTTGTGTATCCCTCTGGCCCCAGCACTAGTATGTGCGTTGTCACATATGTAATCTTTAAGTCTTCTTCTCCTCTCCTCTCCTCCCCTCCCCTCCCCTCATTTATCGAATTAATTATCTATATATTTGAATCCTCTTCTTCCCCTAAATTTAGTGTTATATTAGCTCGGTTTGGGTCCCGCTATAACTTATTTATACCCTAGAAATGCTCATGCATGCGGCATGCCTCAGATTCCCAATGCAAAGGATTGGTGATGGATGGATAACAACACTTTATAATTTCAAGGAATTATTTTTTCCTTTTTCTATCATTTATTAAAAAATAACTTTTAACCCTTATTAATTCTTTATGTCAGCCTAATTAACAACCAGTTATTTTACTCGCCCTTTTCTAGTGTTTTTTTTTTTTTTCTAGAATTCTAAAATTTTCATTTACGCAGATTTAGTTGCTTAACTAACAATACAACTCTAAATCTAGAGTGACCTCCTCTTATATTCAAAGGTGTAATGCCACTTTATGCTTAACTTTATTTTCGCCTATTCACCACGCCTTGTCTTCCCATCCTTGTCTACTTTTTATCCTTTGATTTAATATCTAGATAAAATAGGTAATAATAGTATTATATATATAATATATATTATATATATATATATATAGTATATATACTATATATATATAATGAATATATATATATATAGTATATATATATATTAGTATATATACATATATATATAGTATATATATATATATATTATATATAATACTATATATATATAATATTATTATATTTATATATATATTCTTCTTTCTTTCTTCACCTTCCTCTGTGCCCCAAGAATTGGGGGTAAGGTGCTGTACAATCATTGGAAAAGAAAAGCAGTGGGGAGAACAGACAAACGTCGAAAAGAAAGCCCTAGCCTTACCGCCCCCCTCTGGACCGATTAATTAGTGAGAGCTCGTCACAGGACAGAAAATCCACCCTAGAGGCATTCATAGGACGCGATGGACGATCACTATGTAAGATCGTCAATGTAAGGGTTCATCCCCTGCCCAGGTGGGCCACAACCATGCCCCCATCAAAAACCCCGCTCATTCTCTCCTATTCAATGCACCTAATTATTCTCGCCTGCTGCCAAACTCACATTTCCTCCTTCAGACATTCGTTTCACCGACATCAATCCACTTTCTCTTCGGTCTCGCAGCCGGTCCGTTCCCAACACACTCACCACTATACTATCCTGCATAACCAACCGACTTTCATTCATCCTTTCCACAAATGACCAAACCAGTAATTATTAATACTTTCATTTAATTCTCTCATTTTACCGCCTTTCTTACATCCATAACACCACTCATCTTAATACGTCTATTCCTCACTTTATAATTCTTTTCACACCAGCATGCCCGTTAAGATATGTCCATCTGAACATCATTGACTTTAGATTCTATGACTTCTTATCCCAGACCATTAGTCTCCACTACCATACAATAAAACACAGGAAACAACATACCGCTCATGTAAGGACTCTAGCGCACTCAGACTTAGTCCCTTTAGTTCACCAACGATTTAATTGCCACGCAGCCACCTTGCCAGACCATTCACAAACTTTGCCTTACTACACGTCCGTGCATATCCGTTCCCTTCTCATCCATACACATACCCTAAATATTTAAACCTTCAGACACTTGCTCCAGCTGGCTCATCATCTAACATAACTTCACACTGAGGACTGTCCTCCTCACCACCCATACCTTACTCTTATCTACGTTTACTTTCAAAACCCCTCCTGTTTTACATACCCTGCCAAATCTCTCCACAATCCTCTCAACTCTCTTCCAGACTCCGCCACACAGAGACCAATCATCGGCATACAATTAGGTAGGGGGGCACCCTCCACTCCTCTCCATTCTCCATCATTCCTAAACACCATTTCCTGCCCATCCCCACTCGAATTCTTTCAGTAACCCCATCCAGTATACACATTTGAAAAGCAAGGAGACATTAACACAACTCCTTGTCGTCACTCCGCTATTTAATCCTTAAACCAATCCCATTGACACCATTTATTCTTACACACGCTTCACTATTCGTCATACATACTTATTTGATTCCATTCAGAAGCCTACCACCAAAACACCAAATCACGTAATTACCTGCCATAAAGCTTCCCTATAAACTCTATCATACGCCTGTTGTAAATCCATTAAAAACCGTGTAATTATAATTATTCTTCTCTCTCATTTCGTCAATCATTTGTTTCAATGTAAAGATTTGATCCACAACATTCCTCTACCACTCCTAACCGGCACCTTGTCTTCACCATATCGTCCCCTTCAGTCACTCGACGCACTCTTTCGGACCAAAATACCAGCATTATACCTTCCCTACAACACTCAATAAACTGTATATCCCCTATATTTCTACAGTTCCCTTTTCTCCCTTACCCTTATACAAGGGTACTATTTCCCTCCTCTCCTCCAATCTCTTGGAACTATTCACGCTCCATAAACGCTTTATTAGCACAAACTCCAATCCAATCAAGTCACCATCGCACCTCCGGCTCTGATCATATTCACTAAGTAATTTTTCATTCTATACCTGCAGATTTACCATTCTTCAACTTTGCCACCCTCTACCCATTACCTCCCCTTACTAATAACCTCATGCCCCAAAATACCTATTCGCTTCTTGCACCATCAAAACCACACACAATTACTATCACCTCTTCATCATTACTGTTAATATGTTGCAGATTTTCGAAGTGTTCTTTCCACACTCCCCTCACATCCATTCATCCAGTTACAAAAAGCACCATCTCTATTCATTATTCTAAGCAGATTCCCCTTTATTCTCATTCTTACCTTTCGCGCTTCCTTCAGGAAGAGCTTCCTATTTTCCTATGTATGTCCTCATTCATTCCTCCTCCAAAACTGTCATTTACCTCTTGGTTTCTTCCTACGTATACATCTTTTAGTATTCTTTTTTCCTCCTTATATAATTCCAAGCATCTTTCTTTGAAAAACTTATCATTTGCTTTTAGTACCATCTTCAACCACGCCTTCTTTTTTTACCTTTAATCCGCTTTCATTCACCTCTTCATATCCATCATTCAATGTTAACAGTTTTCTTACTTTCCTACTTTAGCACATCACATCTTCCTTTGCACTACTAACCAATTGGCTCCGTTCATTTGCCCCCAAGATTTGTTCAGATACATACTTGTTCACTTATTCAACCGATTTACTAGCGAGCGCTCTTACATTTACTTAAACCTTATTCTTCTTGCCAGCTCACTTTAACTTTCTCACTCTTAATTTACCTACTTCCTTTCGTATCACCTTCCGTCTCCATCCAAGCCCCCACTAACTTAATTTTACATAGGAACAACATAATGATCCGAGTAACGACAATTTAAACTAAAACCCCTTCACTGATTTAACATCCAACACATACTTGAACATCTTCTTCTTCTTCGACCAAAACACAAAATCATCATACTTTTCACTTCTATACCATCGTCTCTACGTTACACCAACTCTAGTAACTTATTGATACTCTTACTTGTTGTTAAAGAAAGTATTACTTACCACACATACCTCTCTCTTCACCAGGAAAATCATCACCTTCCTTACCATTCTTCATTTCTCCGCCACCCAAAACCATCCTGTTATATCCATCCCTTTTTGATAACCTATCCAACCATTTTCCCTTTAGGTCCCCCAACAACATTTATCAATCTGAAACTCCGCTACCACCCCCATCCAGAAACAGTCATTTCAAATTATCCCAAAAAAGGCGTTACTCTCTTCAACGTTGTCCTCAGATGCCACCATACGTCACACCACACATACCTTGACCTTGTTCAAACTTAAATTTACCATTAGATATTGCTAGGACTCACAGCAATCGCAAACAAAATCTACAATAGCTCATTACCACAGGTCACTCATCAAAATGTGCAACTCCTTCTCTCCTCTCGCATTCTCTTCCACACCAGCACGCATACATTTCACATCACACCACTGAATTTCACCTTTCCTTTCAATCTTTGTTTCATCACAGCGAGCAAAATCAAATTTGCCTTTCTTAAATACAATCCATCACCTCTTCCTCTTCTCCTCAACATTTATTCCTCTGACAATTCCATGGTACCCATACGATTCATTACATTTTGCGCCGAAAGTTAGAAGGTCGTTTACGGCGATCAACGACTATGTCCGAGGATTGCATCAGCATTCCTAGCAAGGGATAGGTGGGAGTGGGCAGCCAACCAAACTATCCACCGTCCCTTAGTCGACGTTCTACGCAGCACGCAGGACATATCGATGTGGAAATTCTTTCTCCCCCGCACCACAGGGATATGAGTAAGAGAACTAGTATGGGATGTCTGTTAAAGGTGTTATCTAGAAGCTTGGGTGTAGTACTTAAGTCATGTGTATATGCATATTTGGATAAATGTGTGGTTAGTAATATATATATATATATATAATATAATATAATATAAATATATATTATATATTATATATATATATATAATATATAATATATATATAAGTAATATAGATAGTATATATATATATTATATTATATATATATATATATATATATATATATATATATATTCTCCTCTTGGTCCATCTTCAATAGAAAGGCCACGTTTCTTATAAGATATTTGCAATATCCACCGTCAAAGAGGTAATCAAAAACTATGTTCTTTGTGACACGACTGTGGGGTATCTCAGGAGGAGATATTCTTTTGTCTCTGGTTTTTGTAGACATCATTAGCATGTTGGGGGTGTGGTGTTATGTATTTTGAATCTATGTTTTAAATCATAAATTAGAGGGTGCTGTCCTGACTTTAATCTGGCCAATGTGTTGTGAAGTTTGCAAGGTAGGGTGCTCAAGGAACTTGATTAACGATTATTGAGATATTTTTTGTGTTTTGATCCTGTTCATTTGTTTAAATGGGGTTTGGATTAGAGGTGGTGGGATGGTTCCAAAGATTTTACTATAGTACTGAGCTGGTGAAAGGTAGAGTATTTTAAACAGTGGCTTGTTTGATTCTGGAGCTGTAGTGGCAGGGGTGTGACTGACTTAGGGTGTTGAAACAAAACTCAGTGCGCCTAGCATGTCTAGGTGGTCTTGAATGAGGAAAACTTTTGTTTCCTTGTGTAAGTGTTGGTTTGGTGTGGTTTCAATGCAGCTTATAATGATTTTTTTTTCTGTTTCTTGTTTTATATATATACAAAGATAACTAAGCTATAAGGGCAACTAAGATTGTGGAGTCTTGTTTTAATTGTTTATATGCATATTATTATTATTATATTATTATTATTGGTTTATTAATTTAAAATTAAATGTTTAAAATTTACCTTTATTATAAACTGGAAAATATTTTTGCAAATAGCCAGGAGTCGAGACAAACAACCAACGCCCGACTCCTCAAAAAAGCCTAGACTCTGGTTGGCAAGATATTTAGTTTTCTCTGCGAAATTTGTTGTGAAAAATATATTTTGAATAGGTAAAGTGAGTTTCAAATGTAAGGTCGATGATCTTTGGAAAATTGTTGAGCGAACTAGGATATTATTTAGTTTTACCTGGGATGGATGGAGGATTGATATCCATAGTATTGATTAGGGTAATTAAAGATTTTTCCCGGAAAGCTGTCATTCTGTTGGGAGTTTAACCATGTCCCAGTTGTTGGGTATGTGTTTATTCGTGTTTGGTGGCTATGGATATAGATGGGCTTGTATACGAGATAGAAATGTCATCAGCGTTAGTTATTAGTTTGTGTTTGGTGTTTGTGGGATGCGGTCTGCTGTGAATATATCAAAAGAATTGAAATAGAATTGCCCCTGTGGGATGCATTTCTAGTTCTAGAGCTAGTTTTTGTTGGATAATTGAGATGTGTGACCAGGTAGGAAGTTAAATATCCATTTTTTGTACTTATTGGGTATAGGAGATTGTAGAATTATTCGTGAGAGAATATTACTAGTGACAGTGTCAAAAGCTTTGTTTAAGTCAATGGCTGCAAGTATAGTACTGTGTGAAAGTGTTTTATTGAGGTTATTTATAATGTTTTGGGAGATAGTGATCAGGGCAGTAGTGGTTGAGTGTGCGTGTGTGTGTGTATTTGAATCCATGCTGGGGATTGTATGAGTGGAAATTGGGAAAAGTGAATGGTATGAAGATAGGAGATTTGGTTCTTTCCTTGGTTTTAGCTTAGGGATGATAATTGCATTCTTTCATATTTGGGAGATGAAGTTAAGTCCCCTTGAGTTGTTGTAAATTTTGGTTAGGTATGTATTAATAGCAGAGGATCCTAGATGTTTTAAGAATAAGTTGGAGACATTATCAGGGCCTGTGGCTGAGATATTTTTTGAGCACTTGAGTTGTGTCCTGAGAGAGGAGAAAAAAGTGGGTGAGGATGGATTTTGCTCAAAGCTTTTTTGTTAGAGCTGTCTGATGGTTTCTATATTGTTGTGGTATGTTGACTTAAAAGAAATGTTTTAATAATACTGAGATAAAATATTTCAGGCTGTTTGTTAAGGGAGTTTTAAGACCTTTTAAAAATGGGGGTTATTTGAGCAGTTCTGTAGTCGTTTTGTGTATTTGTAATGTTCTTTTGTCATCAGGATTAGTTAGGCTTAATTTTGAAAATATTCTTGAGTTAGATTTCTGATCTGTAATTAGTGTTGAGATTTGATTATTTATGGGGGGTTTATTTGGGGTGTGGGGAATCTGTGTGAAGTTTATTTTCTTTGCTTTATTAAATTGCCAATTTTCTGGGTTTAGGCAGAGTTTTTAGTTATTTTCTGTAGCCCTGTAAGCTAGATGCTTTATTTATTATTTGGCAAGAGTATTGATGGCTTAGTTATTTCGATATGAGTCATGTGAGTTTCTTTATGAGGGGGAAAAGTGTGTAAAGTTTGCTTTTTGTATTTTATGTATGTGGTTGTTTTGTTTTGGTTGAATTGTTTGGTTACTGTCGATGAGATTGTTATTGAGACATGATCGTCTGCTAGGGTCTGTTTCTGTTTGCCATGTTATGTTTGGATGCAGGTATGGTGAGAAGGTCACGTTTGTAGCTGATGAGTACTGGTTGGCTTGTTGGTTGTGCTGGTAGTTTTTGAAAGTTTAAGATAGCTGAAAGATGATAGTAAGCGAGTATGCTTGTTTGTGGTGCTGGTGAGTGATTTTATATAGTTTAGATATTAGCGTTTCTAAGGTATCAAGGATGTGAGCTCCTTAGGTGTTTGTTTGTTGTATACTAAGCTTTATGATGAGCGTTAAAGCCGTCAGCTATGATTAAGTTAGTAATAGTGTTCAAAGGTGTTAAATTAAGTTTGTTGTTATTGGGACAGTATGTTGATGTGATGGGTTGATGTTGATTATGGATATGAATTTTTAAGGATTGGATGTTTAGGATGGGGTCATTTAAGAGGTTAGTTGTCATGGTAGATTATTTTGTTTTTCATTAAGGTGAGCAGTGTGTGATTGAACTGTTTGTTGTTTGTATGGAATCACACCAATAGAATGAGGTTTTGGGAGTATTTGGAGGGGTGTAGAACTATTGCTATGTTGATGTGGTTGGTGAAGAATATCTTTATTTTAAGTTTTTTTTATGTAGTCAATTAATATTTATTTGTAGGATATTGATCTATGGTTTGTTGGGGTTTATATTTTTTGACTCATTGAGATCAATGGAAGAAGGGGTTGCATATTACACAGGACCATGTGTGATTTTAACTTGGTAGTATTTTGAAAGAGGAGCATTTGTTTTATGTGGATCCATTTGTTACA
>JABUQX010108833.1:0-14326 GCA_015478945.1 Trachelipus rathkii | reverse complement strand
GAATGGAAAACCTTTCAATGCAAACACCGCAAGAGCTCAAGCGTTCTAAATCTGTTAGTGGCACGAAAGGGGACCCAGAGGTTCCCTATTCTTAACAAAAATTATTCTAGTTTTAAAAAATCACTCACCTGATGGCTCACTGACAAAGTCTCTAGCGTCAGACTTCCATAACCCAACGGATCCCATATTGGATCCCAATATTTCAACCAACTTCTTTACAAAAAAGTGATACTTCTCCGATGTCAAATGCTTACACTGCCTACATGGAAACATTCCCATATTCTCCACCCATTTTTAGATCTGCTTGCTTGGGCAAATCAGATATGCTGATATTGCTATCCATTCCTAAACGATGAGCATTTTGGTTGCTCTTTCAACGACCAAACAATCCAATACCACTAAAAAATTTCTCCCAAGACCGGTCGTACAACCCAAATCCCTGTTATACGAATATTCCTTACCACCAGGATTTGTTGCTCCTCCTCGTCGAGACCCACATATAAGCCTTTTTTTAAGCCTAATTTTTAAGAATTTTTTCAACTAATAAACATATGTACCGCAAAGTGCATAAGTTTGCAGGAACTTCGTCTATGGCATCGTGACTTCTCCAACCGTCGGAATATAAATCCCCCGCTAACTCTATAGAAAGAGGTAGACAATGCATAGCGCGTTGTGTCGTGTGCATTCAAAATATGCTCCCCTTATTCTCCAGTCCCTCTTCAAACTAGACTTCATGAAAGTGGTAGCATGAATTCATCTGTCTACTGACCTTACTGTCTGCTCGATCTATTTGGCTCCGAGTACGGAGTTTACTAAGGTCGACTTAGCTGATCTTTTTAAGCCGCTCCCTACTCCGGTTGTTATACTAGGAGACTTCAACCTTCGCCACCCTTTAAGGGGCGATTCTGTTACCTCGTCTCTCTAAAATCCTTGAAGATCTTCTAACACCCTTTTCCCTGGGATGCCTTAATACAGGACTCCCTACCTAAGAATGTTTGGATACACACTCTTCTTCCTGTATCGATATTTCCTTTTGCTCTCATTATTTTATGGATCGTTTAACCTAGTCCCGCTTTGATTATTTATAGGGCAATGACCATTACCCAATAGATTAAATAAACTTGCACCAAGCCCAATGTTAAAACCCAATTCCAGCTGGTGTTATGACCGAGCGGAGTGGGCTCCTTTTCATCAGGCCACAGCTATCCCACTTTCACCCTTCAATAAGCAGGTTGATTATGATGCCTTTAACTTCTTCCAACAATTTATCATCAGAGCAGCGGAAGCTTGCATTAAGGAATCTTCCAGAGACAGGCGTTCGACAACCACTTGGTGGTCCCAAGAGTGCTCACAAGTTAATCGAGAGAAGAAAAAACTCTACAGGCAATACAAAATGACCCGCACCACCCAAAACATGATTATTTTTAAAGTAGGAGCAGCGAGATAGCGTCGAATTAATCGCCAAACACGTAAGCAATATTTTCGAGTTTATAAGTCTACTGTCAACTCCACAACTCCCCTTTCTCAGTGTGGAAGTTGCACAGAAAATATCTCGCTACTCCAACAACTCTTCACCTACAGTCCTCCGCTATGGGCCTGATATATCCGATATGATCTCTGCTCCTGCAACTGTTGCAGATGCATTAGATTACAGTTCTGATAGCCACTCGAGTTCTTTCCACTATCCTGAAGCCTTTCAAAAATTGAGCATTAAAACTGCGCCTCCAGACTTTTCAACAGCAAAGGGGGAAGACTATACCTATAACCGTCTTTTTACACCTGCAGAGTGTCAAACTACACTGGCAAACAGCAAAGACGGTGCCCTTGGCCCAGAAGTAATTTCGTACATAATGTTCCATCATATTCACCCCTCTGCTTCAGAGTTCTTTCTGGATCTGTGTAACAGAAGGATCGAATCTTCTTTTCCATATATCTAGACTACAGCTTTTGTAATCCCAATTCCCACCCAAACCTGGGAAAGATCCAAAGTTGGCGGACAACCAAAGACCAATTTCGCTGACCTTCATACTTGCAAATTAATGGAGAAAATGGCTTCAGTCCGCCTTCTCCCTGTTCTGGAGAGTCGTCAGGCTTTTTCAAACTTCCAGTTTGGTTTCCGCAAAAATTGTTCTACCGTGGATCCCTTGTTAAAACTGAATCATGACATCTGGGAAGCCTTAATTGGTGGGATGGTTCTTGGTGTCTTTTTTTTTTTTTTACTTGAAAAGGCTTATGACACAACGTGGAGAACTGGGGTTCTCCTTAAACCCCACACGCTTGGTTTCTTAGGACAACTCACACTCTTTATTAAATGCCTTCTGCCAAACAGATTCATCCAGGTTCGGTGCTCTTCTGTTCTGTCACGCCATTTTACTCTGGATGAAGGCGTTCCACAGGTCAGTGTTCTAAGTGTATTATTATTTCCTCTCCGGATTCAATGACATCGTTATTTTATCCCAGCGACGTCAATTTTTCTCTCATTTTGTGACCTGGCCGCAAATGTTGCGCGGTGCTAGGCTGCCATTTTCTTGAAAGGCAACTTCAACTAACTATTGAGAATATTTTACAATGGGGTAATTCCCATAGCTTCCATTTCTCACCCACCAAAACTTCAGTAGTACTATTTGGAAAAAAAGGGAGTCGAAGAACCTGCCAGCTTCCTCCCGGGAAACTAACCTTATGTGGTTTACCCATTCCTGTAACTTCACAAGTTATAAATCTAGGACTCGTTCTAGATCACCCCCTAACATATGCACCGCACATTAAACTCCTGAAAACGACTTGTCATAGCTTGTTTGACCTTTTACGTCATCTCACCTCAAAATCTTGGGGTGCTGATCGCATTCCTCCTTTTACGTCTTTACACCTCCTTAATGCGATCGAAGCTGGATTATGGCTGCGAGTATAGGTCAGGCCTCCCCAACTCTAATACACCTGTAAGATCCCATCCTCCAAAACGAGGCGATCCCATATCCACTGAACCTTCCGATCGTCCTCACGGGTAAGCTTTGAAGTTTAATCCGATGTGATTCCACTTTCTTTCGAAGGGAATACATCATGTGCAAAAGTTATCTTCGCTTTCAAACCCTAATACCATCTGCTCTAGCAGATTCTGCGAGAGAGAGAGAAAGAGAGAGAGAGAGAGAGAGAGAGAGAGAGAGAGAGAGAGAGAGAGAGAGAGGAGAGAGAGAGAGGAAGAGAGAGAGGAGTGAGAGAGACACTTCAGAATCCTCCTTACTGGCCATTTGCAAAACAGTTTATAACATCTTAATTTCCTCAACATCCCTTTGCAAAAGGTGCTGCCGTTTCTCTTTATTGATGAAGAGTATTACCCTGACTATTCCCTGCTCCCACTATCTGCCTGGTCCTGACCTCTCTCTTCAAATCTAGCCATCATGCTGTCTTGTTACAGACATCATTCCTGTTTCATTCCGCAGTTCACGGTTGATTTACTTTACCGTTTACTGACGGCTCTAAAAACAGGGGACAGTGTTGATGATTCGTCTGCTGTCTTCCTGACCGCAACCTTTTCCATTACCATCCCCTTCTTGCTTCAATTTTTGCGGCAAAATTAAATGGCTATAACTGACTTGCCTTATCATACTCTTCGTAACTTTGTCAATCAAGCTACTCGATCTTACTACATTTACTTCCTTCGATAACAACGTCATCCGTCCCCAGCGCTTAAAGCCCCCTATCCAAACAATGCACACTATTTCGCGGTGATCCGCCTGTGCTATATATGCTCTATACATGTAAACGCGAGCTGATCAGTCACGCAAACAAATCAATTGGACCTATTTATTGGACTCCCTCATACTTGCAAGGGGTGAGTCCGGACTAGAGCGCAGAAATACTTTGTGGACTGAAAGAGAAGAGCGCAAATCATAATTGGCCTCCTCTTTCTTCGTGAGTGTAGCTTTCTCTGACATTAAATCATATTATTAATTAATTATTATTATTATTATTATGGGACTGTACTATCATCTCTATTATTATCAATTACTATCATTATATTTTGTTGCTACTTCCTCACATGGATATTCACTAGTGGTATTCATTATTATTTAGTTAACATATAATAAGTGTTATATATGGTTACGATGTATATCTCTCAAGTCTGAATATATGGTGATGTCGATAATACTATAGAAAATATAATTATTATTTTATTACTCCGATTAAACATTGAGATTTTGATATGTTTATGTGTCATTATACAGTTAACCAACCACCTGCAACTTGTGCACACCTTCTGTTATTGTATGATTTATATATTGTGCATTGCCTCTATCGTATTGGCCACAGCTCAACTCTAATAAACCTCAACTGGCCAGAACCGTAATGAAGTGTCTTACGAGACTACCCTAACACCTATCTTAGCAGAGAACTATTCCCCGCTCAAATAATCTCAGGTCTTTTCTTCTCACGTGAGCAAGCTCGTGCTTTCTCCGATATCATCAGATTAGTTTTCGCCTGCCTCTCAATCCTCACGCGACTATCCTCGTCGAGGGTTATCTTATTTTCTACGTTTCTCGGTCTCATAATCTACTTTCGTAAGAAAAGAGACCTCTCACATATACTAAATTTTCTGTAATCAATACATAATCTGAATGTACTGTTAGCTAATATCTATTCCCTCTTAAAAAATTATTCTTTTCGATAAGTTACCTGTAAGTATTATAGGGTAATCATATGTATTTTGTATATATAGTAAATATAGTATTATTTTATTATAATGTTATATTGATTAGACTTATTAATACTATTAGTTACTTTAATATTTATTTATTTTTTGACTGTAAGTATTCATTGCAAGCATATTGCAAGGATGTAAATTTTGGACAAAGTTGCCATTTAAAAAGATTCTTTTAGCTAGGCCACACCCATGGGGTTGATTATTCCCTTGTGCGGCGCCTGGCTCGTAAGTCACTCTTAGTTTTTTATTAAATACTAGTAAATACTCAATATATAAAAAAAAAATAAAATATTCCACACCACCTCCTCAAATAAGCCTAAAAATCTTATTTGAAGGTGAACTTTCGGAGGAAGTCACTTCAGGGGTCATGCCTCAATTTTATTACCTAAAAATTTACTTTACTTTAAATATATAAATATTATAGATCATACTCAAAGTTCAACAAAAAGTTTAATGTATACTCTAGGAAAATCATTCTTATTATATTATTATTATTACTACGAAAAAAGTAAATAAATTAATAGTTAAAGGTTATAAAATTTTATTTTTACTAATTTTTTTTATTTTTTTATTTACTATTAATTTGCTTATCACGCCTGCCTATAACTATTAAATCATGTTTATTAGTGATATCATAAGCGAACATTTCAGGGTAGTTAATATATATATATATATATAGAAGTCGCTTTTTCTTTTAGTTTATAATGTTCTTTATTTATTGATATTTGATGTATTAAAACAACTTGTAGGGATTCTAGAAATTTATGTTGATTGCTATATGTAGTGTTTCAAGATCCAGGTTTTATGGATCTTTATATTTTTTTTTTTGCGGAACGTTAAATTAATTAAACTTTACCTTCAGGCTTTACTGTATTCTTAATATTCACACTACATTTAGTATAACTCGAATTTAAAATCACGGATCAAATCCCTTTGTGATTTGATATATTATAATTGAGGACTCTGATGCCGTCCATGGTTTATGTGTGATATTGGACTCTATAATATATTATACTCGTACCTCATAAATATTCAAATTATTTGCATAAGTAATTTATATTTAACACGCTTGTATATAAATAAGTTTTTTTGTTCCGGTCGTAGATGTATTTTATATACATTTTAAATGATAAATATATTCATTTGCAGGATATGTTAATGTTTTCCTTGTGAAAAGTTTTTATTATCATGGTAGCTAGTTTTGGATAAAAATTTTGTATTTTTGATATTTTATTAATAATAACTTTAATAATTTACATGTTATGTTATAAGATTCTGTGAGTTAAAAAAAATAATTTTTGTATAGTGAGCTATTATATGACTATTCTTATTTAGATGTTCGAAAATGGTTTCGTAAAGGCGTGGTCATATAATAGAGGTATTCATGCCTGGAATAATTTTGTAAATGTTCTCCTTTTTTTGTTTTATTTATTAGGTTATTTATTATATAATGTACATTATATAATATTTTACTCCTTTTTAGTGTAATAGAGGTATATAAATATCTTTATTTCTATATAGTTATTTTATTTTCATAAGAGTATATATTAAAATTATAATTTTGAATTTTAGATTAATATATTATATTTTCTTATTAGTTATTATACATTTATTTATAAGTGAAGATTATATAGTTAATTTTGATTGTATTATATATATTATCATATAAGAGTTATTATTTCATGCTTTTTCTAGGAGTGTCTAGGTTATTTTATGTCGGCAAATATAATACACTTTACTGTTTAATAAATATTCTCTCTAGATAAGCGAGTAGTTTATTTGTGTTCAAAAAGTTCTTTAATTATAATTAATTACTGAAAAAATACAATTACAAGTACAAGAAGTTCAATACAAGTGCAATTCATATTTCATGTACATATATGGAGTATTAAAATTATATATGTGTATTTTGAGAATATTTTATATGAAGATAATTATAATAAAGTAAATTAAATTGGTTTATATTTTAATTGTAGTACTTACTGAGAAATCTTTTTCGATATTATATTATTATAATTATATTAATTTTATTGTATTAGGTTTATATTTGGTTTAACGAAGATCAGTTAGATTATCTATGTATAAAGTACGCGTTAGTTTGTCTTTATGGACTATTGGTCTTTTTATGTGGTTCATTGTAAGGTGGGAAAATCGTTTTTTCTTCATCGTGAGTATTAATATGTATGCATTATTTTTATTTTATTAATATAACGTATTAATTAAATTATTTAATTTTAGTAGTATTTTTTTTTTTTGAAAATTCTTTTGATACATTTTTAATTTTCCACAGGCATGAGGAGTTTGAGTGAGAGATAGATAGTGCTTGTATAAATTTATTTATTAATATTTATTAATGTATAGTAAACATGGTGTGCTTTTGTATTTAATATTTAACAACATTTTAAAGGACGGTTAATTTTTTCCTGATTTTTATGTATATTATTTCCTTTTTGTGAGGCTTAGTTGAAGTCATTAATATATCCTACCTAATTATATAAAGTTTTATATTTATAGATATGTTATACCTTTTGTTATTTACTAGTAGTTAAGTTTATATATTGTGAGTTACAAATCTGTTTTGACGCGGTTCTGCCCGACTATATACCAATCATCACTTAATTAATAATATTATTTTATATAATAAATATCATATTTATGATCAAAAAATAATATTTTATATGTATAATAAATTAATTGATTCCCTAGTAACACACTCCATACCTCCATTGAGCGCTCTGCCTCCTCACCATGTGATATAGTGTTTCTTTGAGATAACATATTCTTATGATGCTGACTAATTTCATGTTGATTAATCTTTTATGTATTTTATTTGAATTCCACTCTATTTGTATTAATATTTATATTAGGTGCAATTCGGGGTAATGTTGAATAAATTAGAAATAAACTATATTATACGTAAATAACTGGAAGTTATTCCTTTTATTGCGTCATTACTACTAACCATTAAGCTAACTATATTTATTTTGAACTCACAAATCTAAATTTCGTAGTCATGAGTAGTAGTGTATAGTAAGGTATGCGATATAGTATATACTATGCACTCATAAAACGAAACAAATCAATGATGAGATAACTATCAGTATAACATAGCATAATTTATGACAAAAGAAAATAAATACAAAATTCAGTATAATATATATTTTAATTAAGGAAATCATACAATATATAGGTATATATTAATATATATTACAACATTATTTCTCTTTATAATAATTTTTAAATGCAAATATAGTAATATTAATATATAGTAATTCAATTAATATTTATGGAGCTCAATAGAAATTTTATTTCACTCACCTTTAGCATTTTATGTATATATAATCGAAATAAGTATTTCAATATTCTTCTATAACTTATATACGTATATATCCGTAATAAACTATTTGTAAGGAGTACTAATTTTACTAATCTCTAAATATATATATACATAATATAATAATAATTATATTCACAAGTATGAGTACATATCAGGTATATATTATGCGGATGCTGATATTCGCTACACCTCAAATGATATATATATATGGCAACCAAACAATGCCCCTGATCCACTTTTTTAGTACGGTATGCCTAATCGGCTGCTGACCACCTCTAGCTCACCAGTATTTATAACAGTCATTAAAGACCACATCATAATATCGGTATATACAAAGTTTTATATTAGTACCTATATAATATATATCATTTAACTCCCAATATAGTATATATATTTAATATACTATCATATAGAGAACTATTACTTTTATAGCTTATAGTTACTATTCTATACGTATAGTAGTACTATATAGTATAATACCGGTATTACTCTATATATAAGTAAATTTGATAGTATTATATAATAAATGAAGATATACTAGTGATCCTTCTTTAATTACTTGGGATAAGATAATATATGTTTACGAGAGACATTATTCAACTCAATATGACAGTGTGTCTCTGAAACATAACCTTAAAGTTGCCCAGGCTGTTGAATCAAGTATATACTATAATATATAATATATAATATATAAATATATAATAGTTACGATACCTGATTATCAATTACTCTCGAGATCACCCACCTTCGGCAATTTTCCTTAGCACACGCCGGGAGTGCGAAATCTTCAATGGTCCCAGATAATTCCGCTATTGATGTTTTAGCATACTGCACAGGGAAACCAGATAAAGCAGTCTAATATATGTTTATCACAGAAGCGATATAGAACCACACTATACTCTGTCTCTTTGAACTCGTAAATGCCCAGTAACGCATTACACAAGGCCAAACTCTATTCTACCTAGTGTTAGGTGAGAAGACCTGCGGTAGACTTCCTTAGTTTCTGTAAGTGAGCATTAATCCACTCCCCTAGAGTTTCAATGAGCGACACGCGAGGGGCACTCCTTCTTTACGAGTGTGCCATTTCATCATTCAATGAAATATCCAGATTTTCCGTCATTTCCTTGGCGCATGGTGACGCTACAACCTTTCCCTATCTCCCTGCACGAACACAGCCGATATAACTATCTCCACTCTTATGCGCCCTCTCTCTCTGCTTTTCTTCTCCTCTCTGCTCGAAAAAAATAATTCATATAGTGAAAGACATCACAATTATGTTAAAAACCTTCCGTATTATTTTGATTCGCCAAAAGAATAACGCCTCTAAGAGGTGATATCTGTGTGCGATACTACACACTCTCAGCCTGGAGTATCAATCCCCAGCCAACATCCTCGAACCAACCACTATAGCAGAGTCAGCGCAAATTTAAAGAACTCTCATACAGAAAGCTAATTCGATTCATCCTTTCAACATGGACTAGACATTAAACACTAAATCAGAACTCCATAATATCTTATCATATATTACCTTTTTATACTCCCTCACTTAAAAGTGTAACTTCTCAACTAACAAAAACATCTTCCAAAAAGCTGTTCCTATTTCACCTCCTAAAATATGTGCCTATATCTCACCTTACATTTTTCTCTCTCGTTCTTCTAATCCAGAGCCGTCCACAACATCACCTATTAAACATTCGTGTCATATAAGAGAAAATTTATGCGAATTATAGTAAGATCTTATACCTCTTATTCCAACCATAGCTCATCACTAACTTATGCGAACGTATACATACACACACAGCACGCGTGTAAACCATTATCTACATACCTCCCGCTGGCCTCAGATAAAGATATCCCCATCCGCGCAGCACTCAATAACTGTTTCGTCCAATTCTACGACTCCACTACATCTATGTTTGCATAACTGCACTGCTACACGCTTCGACCACCATCGACCAATTCATCCAACTTTCTGTCCCTATACTATCTATCCCGATGCCATCATACCGCTCCAGTATTCCTTGTTCTTGTATCATACCAAAGCACATCATCCTTAAATACTTGTGATAGACAGGTACCTTTAATACACAATTACCTAACCACTGTCTCCAATGAGAACACTTTCCACGAGCTCGCTGAAATCGCGACTAAGTCCTCAACTCACAAACACATTAATACCATGCGTTACTGCGCTATCATCACGTCCCTCTATCTATTACCAAACATCGCCCATCCATTTTAACACACAAATATTTCCTACCAAATCTTATCTAATCTAATCCATTCCCTCTCTTAAGAAGCATCTACATTAGATTCGCCGACATACAATAACCTCAAAGTAACAATATTTCTCTTCATCAGATGAATAGCAGTTATGAAAATATGAGTAGTAGGATGCTCTTCCATTCTCAGTCATTCTAACACCATCTCCTGCCACCGCCACCTCTAATTCTTTCAAACCCCATTAATATACAAAATCTATGCGCAAGAGTACACAAACCAAAGAGACCGACTCAAAATCAAATACCAACTTCTGAGCTCGCGTGCACTCCGGCTCAGTTATATAATTATATAGAAACGAAAAACACATATATAGTCGCACCAATTTATCTCCCTCAACAACGCGTTCTGGCACTATTGTCACGAAATATAGCGCAAAGTCCCTACACACATTCCATTCCTTTCATCTACGACGATATGCACGCCCCAGCATGAATAATTCTCAGTTTTACTCGAATTTTGACAAGATTTAGCATACCACAACATCGCTTCCACTACACTTCTGATATGAAATCGTCACTCGTTGTTCTGTCGAGTCACTATATGATCAATCCTATTACACAGTGACCCAATCGAACGCATCGTCGTTGCAGGATCGTACCTTATAATCCAAAATACAATAGGAGCAGTATAGGTCAATCATTCCGTTTGAGCGAACACCCAATAAACTAAATTTTCAAAGAACCTTCCTCCTCCTGTTCCCTATGAGAGAATAATTATCTCACAGCGCTATAATCTCCTATATACATTATGTACACAAGTGCATCATAGTTATTTATATGGCTCTCTTACACAAATCCACTTTCGTATAATGTAGTCTGATTATACAACTTCACCCAGTAAACCTCGCCTCTATATGCTAGCAGCAACTCCAAATTCCAATCAAGCACCATCTCGCATTCTTATATACATATGTAATATATATATATTTACTTAACTTCATATAGATATACTGACAAAATAATCACACAACCACATCCTATAGATATAGTGAGTGAGTGCCAAAATACTACTTCTATTATTGAATTATTTTTTACTAAGTTATCTGAGTTATGCTGTAGTATTGTATGAGTTATCCTTAGTCACAGTTTCACAGATAAATTTAATCATAAATTGATGACTCGTACCTGTGAGTAGTAGGTATACTGTATATAATTTTTATAAGCCGATAATTTTTAATCCTAATGTATTATTCTATATACTTTTCTATGAGTATCCTCTCACTCTTGATACTCAAGAATTTATACTTATCATACAATAGGTACTTATAATTAAGAGGGAACACGATCGAGAAATAGATTTTTATCAAATAGATTTTTATCGATTTTTATTTTTATTATATAAATTATACTTGATATTTATTTTTATTATGTATAATGATAAATTATATAGATATAGATGAGAAAAGGTCTAACGCTATTAGTAAAACCAAAAAAAGATATACTAAGTAGACATATGACTGAGATAAAAGTTCAATAAATCTCATAAACTCTTTAGTAAGCTATCATCATCCTTACACAATAGGCGTCTACCCTATACAGCTATCGTATATATTTAAGTTAATATATTACTAGTATGTGTGTGATAGGAACCTCTTTTAATAATAACTGTAAGAGACTATCCAATAAATTAAATACACCGGAACACTAAAAAAGCAGTAGAAATATGCATGTCAAAGG
This sequence comes from Trachelipus rathkii, assembly GCA_015478945.1. Lineage (NCBI taxonomy): Eukaryota > Metazoa > Arthropoda > Malacostraca > Isopoda > Trachelipodidae > Trachelipus > Trachelipus rathkii. Next base: position 2,331 of record JABUQX010108833.1, on the reverse strand, counting down.
TCTGGATGATTCCAGTTTAGCACTTCATACGCCTGACATGAGAGAGGGATGAGAATAATTAGAGGAAAGATATGAAGGTTATATCAGAACTTCAATTTTGAATCTGCTTCAAACGTAAGATATATATATAGGAGCATTTAGGAAGATAAATATAACTGAGATAATATGTGGAAATAAGTTATTAGATAATGGATATATATTACAACAGATGAGGATTGAAAAGGTTTTATGTGAAAATTAGTACTACGATGCTTTATTAGTATATATAAGTATCTTCATAATGGCATTACTCTATTATGTACAATGGTATAATAATAAGCTAGAAGTGAAAGGGCATTCACAGATAATGAGGTTCTGGTGATAAAGTAAGGGTTATAGTAATATAAGCTATATACGCTACTATTATTCAATAACCCCTTATACAGACTTGAGGTAGAAAATAAGAATTACTAATGAGTGTAGGTGAACATACTATGTATACAATATAAAATAAGTAATATATGAGTTATTAGGGTTTTTGCAGCATTTTAATAATGTTTTCGCGACCTTGGTAAGGGATAATTTATTTAATAATTCTACGATAAATGATGTCCTTTGTTAAGACAATGTGCAGTACCAAATTTTATAAAACTTTCAAAAAGAAGGTATATTAGTGATGGTCACGTTTCATCGTTATTCCCGATTTCGTGATTTATTATGTATCCATTTCAATTTTAAAGATCTCACAACAAATTTCTTTCAGCTGTGGTTGAGATATGTAATAATTATGATCTCTCCCCACCGATTAATGTCTATATATGATTTCTCTATTAACCTTCTATAGGCACTAATCATCAAACTATACTATTCCAAACGAGAATCTCTCTCAGTGCACTCCCCCTCCCCCTTCCTCTCAAAAAGGATACTCCTTCAGATTAACTACTAATTTATCAATTTTAGTTGTATATAGGCATATATTGTTTTTCATAGACTCTCTTTAGTTAGTTATATCTCACTTATAGTTTCTGGTAAACTAAACTAATTAAAGATTACAAATTTTCGTAACCATTATTCTTTTATTTGATAATATATAATTATATGATAATCTTTACCTCCTTCCAATTTTATATAGCACCTCTCACCTCTCTAGTTTGAAATTTTCACTTCTATTATCATATAATATATATGAGTCTCTTCATCTTCTCTCTTCCACCTATACAATTTATATAGATAAACTCGAATCTACCTCTCCCTTATTATCTCACTATGTGAACACGTGCAATTTAAGTTCTAGCATTTTACAATACTCATACATAACTTATACAGAAATATTCCTATGCGAAAATTACAGATGGTGAGAGAGTCAATACCACAAGATCACAAACAACACCAAACCACAGAGAAAAACAAAAATATATTATGCTATTGTCTCTTACTCACAACAAAACTTCTTATCATCCCAACTCAAGCCTTGAACCTTACAATACTATGCCTTATTCTACTCTATCAAATACTCACACCTATAGTACAGGTGACATCTAAATCATACTTTAATTCTATCTAATACACTAAATCATTATTCTCTCCTATTTTCTAATCATTCAACTCAACTAAAACACTAAGTAGTTTATCAATATAAGCATACTATCCCACCGGAGCTAACTTTGTTCTTCATTCATTTCATTAAACTAAATATATACAAACATATTACAAAGTGAGATGAAAAAAGTACAACAATTATCACTCTACTCATATTAGTATTCCGCTTTATTTTCTAGGATTACTGATATATCTTTGACTCATTATATATATTATATTATAAGGTGATACTACTTATACTGCACAATAATATACTGAGCTTATATATATAAATGGATTCTATAATTTTCATATCATATCTCGTTATATAATATATAATTACTTCATTATAGACATAGCCTCATCAATTTACAGAATGAGTGTAAGATAAGGCAAAAATTAATGCCATATAACATACTCACCTCATTAATTAAAAAACTACCTATTGTTTTGAAGTCAATCACCGGGGACATATTCAACCAAATTGCTACCACAATTTTGCATATCCACTTATTTAAAACCATACATAGCTATTACCAGTGATATTTACATAGTAATTTTTGGAATGACTCTTACGTTATTGTGATATTTCAAAGCCGGATTATTTACTTTTAGTGAAAATCATATATATTATTATTAAACCTCACTGCAAACCAATTGTAAAATATTTTTCAGAAGAGATTATCTCAACAATATATAAATAAAAACTTATAATAATACTATATATATTCTGGTTATGGTGTATCTAGACAACTAAGCTTGACTTATTCAGAT
>JABUQX010108832.1:17500-21914 GCA_015478945.1 Trachelipus rathkii | reverse complement strand
TTCTTCTTCTTCTTCTTCTTCTCTTCCTCTTCTTCTTCGTTTCTTCTTCTTCTTGTTGCTTACGACTACTTTAGCGTAGGCGTAAATTTGTTAACATTTCTGAATGTAGTTTCTTTCTATGAAATTTCAAGATACGGTTTTATGTTGAAAGAATAGTAACTAATCTCGCTCATTTTTTAACAATAGGTATGTTATTGAAAATAATACAAAATAAACTTGTCAGCATAATTTCGCAAATTCAGTTGGTCTTCCCTTTTCCCACAATATATATATATAATATATATATATATTATATATTATATCTATATTATATATATTAATATATATATATAGTATTATATATATATATATATATATTATATATAAATTATAGTTATATATATATATATTATTATATTATATTAATATATCAGTGGCCGATGCGGCCATTTTCCAGCAGTATCGCCTACAGTTCCGTCCCTATTCCGCATTATATAATATTATATATATATATATAAAATATATATATATAATAATATATATATATATAATATATATATAAATATATAATATATATATATATATATATATATATTATATATATAATAATAAATAATATAACAAATTTCTGTGGCAAAACCATTCCAAAATTTAACAGCTCTTTTTTGATGAAAGAATGCTTTCTTATATCAGATGCATGCTTTCTCTTATTTCTTGTTATGCCCCGGCGTCTCCCGTCCGTGCCTACTATGAAGAATTTATTGGTCTCCGTATTATTGCAATAGATTAAATAAATTTGTAGAATTGATTCAGTGTCCCGTCGAGAAATCCCTTTCTACTGAAAACAGTTCCTAACTCCTCAGCCTTCTTTCCTCATACTCACCATCCAAACGGCCAGAAAAATCCTCCGTTGTTTGCCTCACTTTGCACTCTCTCTGCATATCTAGTCTTTCTTTAATAAGGGGCCCAACTTGGCAGAATACTCTATATTGCCTAACATAGCCTATTATAACATCTACTTATTACTTCTTGCTCTTGTAAAAACATTGCGATTATTATGCCCAGCATCCTATTAGCTTTATTATTGCTCCAATACACTGATTAGCTACTTTCAAAATTACTGCTTATAATTTACACCTATATCTTTTTCTTCGTCCCACAGTTCAAAGCTAATCGCCCATCATATCGCAGTAAAACTTTATTTGAGAACCTAGGTAAGAACCTTACAATTTTACTAATTAAAATCATTTGCCACTTATCTGTCGCCCTAAGAAGTTTATTCAAGATCATTTTGAATCTTTATAACATCCTTCACTTTTCCTAACGAGGTGGCCACTTTGGTATCATCTGCAAAACTTTAGAACCTTCTTTTAGGTCCATTGGTTCTAAACACTTAATTATAATGAGGAACAATAGTAACCCCAGCTCTGGACCCTGTGGGACACCACTCTCACTATTTCCCATGATGATTCTTAGTTGTACACACTTTTTTCTATTCCACAACTACTCTTTAATCCAACCAATTCCTTTGAACACAGCTTTGACCTTAGTGTTCCACCCACTATCCTTCTCTCTCATAAATACACCATTCGCTCCTATTTGGTAAACTGACACATCTTATATCTCTTAATTACAATAACTTTTCTCTCCAACAGCGTTTCATCCTGCCCTATGCGTTTTGTCTGGCACTTTGATCGGGCTGGGGGGGCCTTGCCTCGATTCTACGCTAACTATAATTGGATGACTGCTGTTGACTCTGATGACGCTTCGGCTTCTGCCTACTAAGGTGGGAGCTGTAAATCGTTGATGGGATGAGCAATTCCTTCTTCGACTAATTCTTTCTCTCCTCATAATCATGGTCGATCGGTGCTTTTTCTTCTGGCCATTCAGCGCTAGAGACGGGTCGCTGTCGGAGGGAAAAATTCTCGTTTCCTCCTACACTCTCGCTAAAGTTTTCACTCAGCTCAGGATAATCGTGCAGATACTCTTGACGAGCAAACGGGCTTTCATCAAAACGAAAGTCGCTAACTCCTTGGATCTTCCTACTAACAAAATCGTCTGACCTCTTCCAAAAACATCTCTAACAATTTTTCTGTAAATCATCTTTTGCCCCTCTTATTCGATCTGATGCCTCTGTTGCTAACTCTCCAACTGAAACAGGTCAAGCTCTTCGGCCTCCGTATTTCCCTACTCAACCTTGACGATCTCTGGCATCCTCCCTTCTCCTCTCTCTTCAGGTGTCCTATGTACTTACCTGTTATTACATTTGATCGGCGTACACGGTCCTGAGACTATGAACTTTAGGTAAGCGGTGGCCCCGGATGCTTCCCTCCGAGTTTGAGGAATGTGCTTTACGTGCTTGACCCCCGCGCCCCTCGTTCAACTATTATCTCTATGTCTCAATATTAGCTCAATACTAATATAATACCCGGCCTTCTTCAAACTATATTTCTCTATGTCTTCAATTACTAGCCTCAATACTGAATACTAATACAGAACTAGCTCTAATACTAATTCGTCTCATCTTCTGTGTTCCTCGCTGAATTTAATCTCCTCGACTTTAAAGCCTAGCGTCTGTTCTCATCTGCGTAATTTGGCGCTAGCGGATGAAAACTTGGTGTGCAAACCCCCTCCCTTGATAGGGTCTGCCTTGAGTGTGAGTGACAAACTAAAAAAAAAAAAATGCGTCACCACTCCACCATACCACATTGGAAGTAACTTCTTCATCAGCGTATGTGGGGAACCGTATCAACAGAGTTATAATACATATTTTAGTAATATAATATATATATATATATATATATATATATAATATATAATATAATAATAATAATATATATTAATATATTATATATATATTATATATATATATATAGAGAAGAGAGAGAGATCGATACGAGAGGAGAGAGAAGAGAGCGCCCGGAAATAGTTTTTTTTTGAAAGTTAGAATGAAATGATTCTGATTATAAAGTCTGTAGTAAAAAAATCAATTCTATTAAATTTCAATCTAATAATAATAACAATAACTTATAAATAACAAGAATTATAATGAAATAATAATAATAAAAAATAATAATATAATAACATAATAAAATATAATATATTTAGTATTTTTCAAAGTAGTTTCCCATTAAAATACATTTTCCTACAGCACAACCAATGATTGCGAATTTTTTTAAAGTTTTTCATTTAACATACAAATTTTTTCCCCTGTCTATTTCTAAAGTAAGGAACTTTAATTGGCTTATATATTTTTGTGTTAAAAAATAAAGGTGAAATTTATTTATTTATATTTCACTCATTTAATAATAATTTTTGAATTTTAATTTTCTTTTATATAATTTACTATATTTCGAATTCCCGAAGTTTGAAACAAATTTTAAAGTACTTATGCTTTAATTAAGGGACAAATTCGCTCAAATAGTTCTTCAGAGACAAATCTATAGATGAGCTAACCATGTTAGATCACTATAACATGTTTGGCGCAATTTGATTCGTGAACTTATTAATAATTACTGATGAATGTGCCGCAATGATCCTACAATTACAAGATTACCTGACATTTATATTAATATAATTCATGAAATTGATCCGCGTATTTAATTGTAATTGATGACTGGACGCCTTCCCACTGATATTATAGTATATAGTATATATATATATATATATATATATATATGTATATTACTATATAATATATAAATAATATTACGTATATATATAAATATAAGGCGCGGCTTTACGGGGAAGCACAGGAAGCCGGGCCTCCTCTAAAAAAATAAAAGAAACTAATGTTAAGTAATTATTCAATTACTATTTATTACTATTAAAATAATGTTTAAAATGTGTACAGACGCTAATTTTACTTTAAAATCATTTATTTTCTTCCGAACATTATTTTTCATATGAATCATTGACTGGAGGCATTTCGATTTGCCTACTAGAGAGCTTAATTATAATGCTTTAAAAGACACTTTGTCAATGGCAACTAAAAGAAACCTTATTCCTCATTTCTGCTCTAGTTTGAGGAGTGTTCCACAAAAGCCTCCTCTCCGAGCGTCTTAAAATAAAATCCTCCAATGAATGGCTAAAAACTCTACTGTAAGTATGAGTCCTTGCAATAAATAGTGTGAAACAAAATTAAAGAAAACTATTCTTGTAAAAAAAAAATTAAATAAAAAAAACTTATTAATAATTATATATATAATATATATATATATATATAATATAATATAATATATATATATATATATATATATATATATATATATATATTTATATATATATATATATATATATATACTATATTATATAGAGGAAGAGAGAGAGAACGAGAGAGATAGAGAGAGAGAGAAGAGAGACGAAGAAAGGAAGAAGAAGGAGGAGAGAGAGGAGAGAGATGAGAGAGAGAGAGGATGAAGAGAGAGAGATTGAG
>JABUQX010108832.1:0-12500 GCA_015478945.1 Trachelipus rathkii | reverse complement strand
ATTATTATTACTTTATCGTCTAATTATTTGTCTTTATTTTCTTATATTTTTATGTTCTCTGTTCTATGTTCTTATATTTTCCTTTTTCCATGTTGGGACGGTTCGTGTTCCAATTTGAATGAATTTCAATTTTATTTTTTTTAATTTGATCTTCCACTACCTTACTACATACATAAAAAAATTATAATTTTCATTTTGAATATTAATAAAATAAATAATATTTTAGTTAGTCCTTTTAAATAATTTTCTTTTCATATTTAAAGAAAATGTAATTTGTAACCTAAACAAATATAAAATTATTTCCATACTGGTTCTACCACAACTTACTTTATTATTATTATTATTATTATTATTATTATTATTATTATTATTATTATTATTATTATTATTATTATTATTATTATTATTAGTAGTAGTAGTATAGAGGTAATGTTTAAAATGTTATAGCTTCATAGATTTTACTTAATATTTAGTAGAATAATGAGTAAAGTATTCATTTTTTAAAGTATTTATTTTTAATTTTTTTTTTTATTTCTTTATTTACTAGATCGTTAGGAAATAATGTTTATTAATAATTTTCAGTGCCAAAATTGTTGCTTTAAAAGATAATAAATACGAAATAATAAGGCTCCAAATTTCATATTATAACAATTTTCTATGGAAGAAATTATAAAAAATTATAAAACAAAAGCCACCACCACCGATTTTACCACCGATATGAAATATTTTATATGATCTTTAAAGAATGAAAAACTTAAAAATAAATTCGAAATATGACCCTGAAAAAGAAGAGTCCAAATTTCATATTAATGGCATATTTAGTGCCAGTTGATTTTTTTTTTATAATTTATTTTATAGGCTTATATAGGCTTATGATGTTGAAGTAATATTTTATTATTTTCCCAGCACTCACGGGTCTTGGGGTACGGGTGGCCCTGTTTCTCTATGGCAAAATGTCCTTGTGCCATTCTTCATTTCGGACTATAAAAACCACATAAAAAATCTATTAAAATTGATTCGCTTGTTTGATCGATTTCATTGATCTCGTTTAAACACTGATAAATACTTTCGATAAACACACTTTTGATAAACACTGTTAAATACTGTCGATAAACACACTTTTGATAAACACTGTTAAATACTTTCGATAAACACTTTTAATAAACCTTTTGATAAAAACTGTTAATAAAACTTTTGATAAACACCATTAAACACTTTTGATAGATACTTTTAATAAACATTTTGATAAACTGTTAATATGTAAATTTTGTAATCATTTCTTACTCAATTTAGCTCTTTTCTTTGATGTTGATGGGAACCTCACAAAACGCTGCGTTTTTTGACGCCACTCAAACGTCGTTGATTAGATCAATGAATGTTCTTAAAAAGCTCGTTTAGATGGAACAATGAACTACCCCATTGCTACTTTTCAAGTGGCGTTAGCAATGACACCGAAAGCGTCGCTTTTAAAAAAGGATCGTATTCATAGTAGAAGTGCGAGTTAGGAGGTGGCGTTATTGAAGAGGTTGTAAGGAAGAATGACATTATTATTATTAATTATTCACTGGTCAACAAAGAATGGACCTATACCCAAATGGTCGACAGGCATTGTTGATTTAGTGTGTCGACGGTTTGGACGAGTAGCAGAAAATTTTGTCTATACCATTTTACCTTTTGAGAAATTATTGTCAATGCGGTTGGACAAGTGGAAATTTTGTTTTAATGTCCTGTTCCTGTGACCATTTTTCCTGTCGGCCAATTTTCCTGTCGACGATTTGGGGTAGTCCCCCAAAGGATTTGTCCCAAGACAAAGAATACGTGTTTCTTAAATGTTTTTTCATACAAGACAAAGAATACGTGTTTCTTACATGTTGTTTTTTCATACAAGACAAAGAATACGAGTTCTTGCATGTTTTTTCATACAAGACAAAGAATACGTGTTTCTTACATGTTTTTTCATACAAGACAAAGAATACGTGTTTCTTACATGTTTTTTCATACAAGACAAAGAATACGTGTTTCTTACATGTTTTTTCATATTTTTCTTAAAGAATTACGTGTCTTCCCTTACATGCTTTTTCATACAAGACAACAGAAACGATACCTATTTCTTACATGTTTTTTCATGAAGAATTCAAAAATTGTATTCAAAGAATTTATCCCAATACAAAGAAATACGTGTTTCTTACATGTTTTTTTTTCCCCACGACAATTTATAAAACATACTTAATTCACATGCTTTTTTCATGCAGAATTTCAAAATAAAGCTTATGTTTTAAAGGGTTTCAAATCCAGTTTTGACACTATTCACATGCAAACATGGAAAACATTGCAGAAACATAATTTTCCCGTGAACAGGAGACAAAAACGATTGGATATATAAACAGATAATGTAAATAAAATATGTGTATCTGGAAAAAATATATATACTGTGAAAATATCAAATTCATAGGACAAATAATAAAAATCTCTCTCTCTCTCTCTCTCTCTCTCTCTCTCTCTCTCTCATCTCTCTTCTCCTCTCTTTCTCTCTCTCTCTCTCTCTCTCTCTCTCTCGTCTCTCTCATCTCTCTCTCTCTCTCTCTCTCTACTCTCTCCTCTCTCTCTTCTCTCTCTCATCTCTCTCCTCTTACAACTTTGAAATTTATATGACTATTGTATAAAATATAAAAATGTTTTTCATTTAATGAAATGGTTTTTAAAAAAAATCGGAGCATTCTTTTCTGATGGAAAATGCGAAGAAAAACACAACATATGAGAACTGAAATCATCTAGCGAGAACGTAGCCCGCAGATATCAATACCTTATAGGCAGCGCAACAGAAGAACTACAAGACAGTACCATTACCACGAATATGACACGAACACACATCACCAGCGGATGCTAAACGCAAACAATAGTCCTCCAACAACCATGAGTATTCAAATCCCAATACTAGGGTCTATCTATTCATTATGAAGAGAGAGAGAGAATAAGCTATCTTATTATTAATTATTATTATTATTATTATTTATCTATTAATTCATTATTATTATTATTATTATTAATAATATTATATTAAAACAATATATAACCACCGATATCATGATCTTATTATTCTGCCCCTCCGATTATTATTATTATTATTATTATTATTATTATTATTTATTATTATTATTATTATTATTATTATTATTATATCAAAATGAAAATTATTAGGATATTATTATTTATTATTATATTATTACTATTATTTATTACTATAAATCATTTAATTTATTATTATTATTATTATTTATAAATAATACGAAATCATTACTTATCATAACAAGTATTAATTTAATTGATTTAATCCAATTCAATCGAGTTTCTCCTTCAGGCATTCCATAAAACTTACTCTTATTAGTTTTGTGCGCTAATCAAAAAATTTATATTAATATAAATCTAAATCAACGAGAATGCGGCCTCATTTTTTAGCATAAAACGAAATGTAAAATTTTTTTAACCTTTCATAAATGAAAAAAAGCTTTATCTTTTTTTATTATTTTTCCTATCAATGAAATTTTCACAGCATATACCGTATACGTTTGGAAAAGATACACATATCTTATTTATTGAGGTTCGACTGCGGTGAGAATGGACGCATTGAAAAGAGATGGGAAAAAAGAAAGAGAAGATTTAGAAGAAAGGATTTAGAGAAGAGGACCAAGAAACCCTAGAGCTTGCAGCGAGGGATTGAACTTGAGTGCTGAGAATTGAGATTAGTTTCTGAAAGAACATTTGATTAGACTGTGCAAAATAATTATAAAATACCAAAAATTATATAAAATTTAATCAAAATTTAAAATCTATTTAAAATATTTATAACGGAGGATTAGTATAATTTTATCTTTGATTTCTTTTGATATAACAAAAGTTAATAAATTAAAAAATGGACCAAAATTATTTTGGATTTAGATATTTATTATATAAGATAAGAAGAATGGACATTCGGCGGAGGTCGGTCGTATAGGTCAAGAAGGAATGAATCAAGCACCTAAATGGCTTCCGGTAGCTCAGCTGTTAGGAGCACTCGCCCAACTAAAGCGAAAAGACCCAGGTTCGTCACTGCTCGGTCGTCTGAGGGTGTAGCTATTCTTTCTTGACTCCTCCTTGCTCAGACTTAAAAATGAGCACGAGCCCACTTACTTCACTAAGATTAGGGCTATTGGCTATCCAGTGAATAGTGGTTGAGTTAACTGAGTAAATAAATAAAAAATTATGAAATTTATCTGATTGTTAATATAAACACTTCAATAACCGTTTGTCTTTCTGTTTCAACTATAGATAATAAAGGTAAATAAGATAGTTTTGTAAAATTTTTTTCTATGTTTTACATGTGGAAATATAGTGCTGTTCAAAAATCTGGAATGACATAAAAATATCCTAATATGATTTTTGAATTATCAAGCACAACAACATACATAATGAAATAAGAATTTTTTTTTTGTTTCAAGTAAAAAAAAATATGAATTTGCAATTCTCTTGATATCTATTTATATTTATTCTTCTTTCTTCTTCTTCTTCTTCTCTTCTTCATTTTACTGTCTGTCTTCTTCTGATCTTCTATCTTCTTCTTATCTTCTTTCTTCTTCTTCTTCTTACTTCACATTTCAGTTGAAGAATCTGTCTTCTTTCTTCTTTTCTTCATCTTCTTTCTTCTTCTTTCATCTTCTTCTTTCTTCTTTCTTTTCTTCTTCTTCTTCTGCTTCTTCTTCTTCTTCTTCTATCTTGTCTTGCGTGCTAGTGCTGTCGTCTTGTCGTGCGTTGCCTATTACTTAATATTTGGAGCTATACAGACTTTTCTATTTCAATATTTTAGACCTCGATTTAATGACAGTTGAGGTCACTCCAGATAGCTTAGCGAAACGGGAAGATATTAGTATAGTTGGAAAAGACGTAATGGTAAATCGAATACCTGTAGATGTATAAGCAGTGAGATGCAGTATTAATTCAATAGATCAATGGCAGGTCTAACCAATTACTTAATACTACGATATTAACTATTGAAACAATAATAACAAGAACTAAGCCCACATCAAACATTACTTGACATGCATTACATTCGTCAATTCGACTCCACATATTTTACAGGAACGCCAATCCCCTGTGACACATAATCAACCATGGCCTACAGCGTTAAAAGACCAAGTTTATTCTGTCTATGACTGGAGATGTATAGATATTAACAGGAAATGCAAATGTATTGTGGGATACGTTTCTAAATCTCTTCGACCACAACCCCAAGAGAAAAAGATATTTTGTTCCATATAAAATGAAGCTAATTTTACCAAATTCGAAGCTCAATTAGATGGGTTGGTATATAATATAAATGTTAAATTTAATAGAGTAATTCTTATAAATATTAAGTAATAGAAATAAGAAGCATATATATTAAAACTATGCGAAGTCGTCTCCTTCAGTGAGAGAAATATAATAAAATAAATTACATTAGTATTTCATGATGCTATAGCTAGTTTTACTTTAGTTATTACAAATACTAAATAAGATTTTTAAATATTGCTAGTAGTAGGCCCCCATCCGAGGACACCCACATAGGTGATAAATGAAGCACCGACCTTTTCTATCCGCGGACCTTATATTTTTGACCTTTCTTGACGCGACCTTATATTTGGCCTCCCATTATATGTAACCTTTTATTGGGCTAAAGTCCCAATTTTTTACCTTAACTTTTTATATTTTTTTTTTTTTTTATTTTTTTTTTTAATTTATTTTAAGATTACTGTGTTAGTTAGTTATTTTTAAGGTTTGCTTTAGTTTAATTTTGTTTCATGTTTCTTGCAAATATGCTTTTCTGAAGGGCATATTTCATCCTTGTATGTTTTTTTCATTGCGTCCGCCATTTTGTTATATTAATTGAGCAGTTTGTGAAATTTATATTTCATTATCGTCGGGTATCGTAATTATATATGAATCGCAAATTCATTCGTCGTACGTATCGTCGGTGATTTGAGAATCGCCAAAATCAAATCTGATCCATATCGTACCATCGTCGAGAGCGTATTTATTAACCAAATCCGCATAAGTTCGCCTCCACTGGCCCAATCGTACTCTGCATAAGCGCTTGAAAGACTGAAATACGCATTTCGTAGCAAAGAACCGTTACGCAAGCAACACGCTCAACCGACACCGGCACTGACACCAAGCCGCCTGAATTAGTTTTTTTTCGCTGTATTTCGCATCCCTCGATTTTCTTTAATAATAATTTACTCTATGTGAAATTTGAGTATTTAACTTAGTGATATTATATTATTTTCACATATTATGAAAGAAATTTCATATATTCTTACATTCATTCACTTAATTAATTTAGATCACTTACACACACACACACACCTTCATCACCCCAGTCCATCCCTCCTACCCCGTTTCCATTATACACATGAACCCAATTCAAATATTCTGGCCTTATACCCAGTCTTACCAACTGCGACCGTGACTGCAGGATTTATATTACATGTACCATGCGTCTCTATACACATATCGCAAGGCTGATTCCTAATCTCCGAAATATATATATACTCGAACTAACATATTCAGATATGACCACTAATATCTCCTCACCCATACATTATATTGCTCCCAGAAAATAATTACAAGATATATATATATCTAATAATAATAATATAATGCAACTCATAACAAATATATATATATATATATATTTATATATATATATTATTAATATTAATTATATATATTAAATTTATTATATATATATATATATATGTATATATATATATTAAAAATATTATATATATAATAATATTATATAGTTGCTCTATAGTACTTTTCTGAGAAGGTTTACACATAGTATCTAGAATTAACCCATTGGGGGCCTTCTTAAAGGAGAAATGGTTCGCCACATGTCATTTTATATCGTACTACTTATCAATGTAATATAGACATGAGCGTTGCGCATTACATGTATATTGCAATACATGCGCACGCGAGTATATATATTATAGCATATTAAACATCATCTATCTTCGAGTAATGCGATAATCATCCACACCCACAATGAAATGATAACAAAGGAATTGTGGTGGGAAATTTAATAAAGTGACTCTCACCCGATAGTAAGTCATAACAGCTGAGCGCGAAACGCGTGTGAAGACTGGCGACCCGTAGCCTCTTAAAGAATGTATTAACTTAACTAATTGGGTGGCTGGCCTCTCGTCTCGAAGCGGACTGTGGCTCCCTCGTACTTTACTACCTATATTTACTGTTCCGGTGAATTAGAGTACGCACACCATGTACTCCCCCAATATTACTATAAAAATGTCGAGAAGTTATTGTGAGCATACTAATAATTTTGGAATAGTCATTATTTCCATATTAAAATAGAGTTTTAAGAAAAAGCGCATCTCGATTAGCATTTTATATTATATATGCAATTTTACATATATATATATATATAACAATATTAATATATATATATATATTATTAGATATATATATATTATAATATATATATTATATTATTATTATATTATATATATATATATAATATATATTATATTATATATTATTAATATATATTATATATTATAATATATATATATATTAATATTAATATATATATGTATTATATATATATAGTATATCTCTTTACCACCTACTCCCCAGATTGGGGGTTGGTGCACAACATACACCGAACAGAAAGTTAGATTATCATAGACATAATGAGACGCAAGTAATATACTGAGTAAAGCCTACACCCCAGCCGGTCCGAGATGAGATTAAAATCGCCTCTCACATGGCCATGGCACAACAACCACTCCGATTAAAACAGTAACTCTTCTCATAATGATATGAAAATATAACTCATCTATCTATGTGAGCCGGGTTCGTATTCTAATTGGTAGTATACATCTCTCTACATGTGTAGTTACCTTTCTGCTCACTGTGTATAACGGTCTTCCGTCACGAGTATGAGAGAAGTTCGCCACCCGGTCCAAAGAGCCGAACCACGCATAGGCCCACGAACCCTCGCTATCGCTATTTGCGTATATCTCACTTCTACTCTTCGATACTTCTGCAAATAAATTCTTTCATCATTCTCCTCTGACCATATACTTCTCATCTTCTATCTCCTCTATCATTAGACTGATTTTTCTAATTATTTTTTTAATTATTTCTTAGATATATTTCAATCATCATGCCTTATTCTCTATTTTCGGTATTAGTGTTTTCCACAGCGACCCGGAGCGTAACACGTGGCTTCCCACGATATCCAAACATGATCGAGCCACACTCCTATACAAAAAGACTC
This sequence comes from Trachelipus rathkii, assembly GCA_015478945.1. Classification (NCBI taxonomy): domain Eukaryota; kingdom Metazoa; phylum Arthropoda; class Malacostraca; order Isopoda; family Trachelipodidae; genus Trachelipus; species Trachelipus rathkii. The sequence goes on along the minus strand of JABUQX010108832.1, from coordinate 4,186 downwards.
ACATACACGGCGACTAAAAGCGCGAACGACGCGATGAGAGAGACAGAGGAGTAATACGATGCCTTCCGAGAGATACAATGATGAGGACGCAAAGCCATCTAAATTACATCGTAGATTTAGATTTCTCTCAATTTACTCCTTTCTTTCGCACCACAACGAACGACAGAGAGACCTAATGCGTTGACATTTCTCATGCAGATTATCCAATTTTTCTTCACCACCTAACCAAGCCCACTTAAGATTAGTTCCATCTGAGCACCATAGGAGTACCTGATAGAGGATGCGTATGACCTGCGATTGAGTTTAGCCAAGGTATAGTATTAGTTTTTAACTTAGTATGCATTGATAACTTAAAGTATTATAACAATAATACTATACATATCAACCAAAAACTCACTAGCTACCACTCCAATCCACTTCCAAGCACAATATCCACCATAATAATTATATCAGTATTGAAATGAAATTTAAGACAGATTTCTCTACTCAATACTCCTAATCAACCTAGGTCGCACTATTTTCATTAAAAACACAATCTAAATTATTTTAAACTTATCTAAGACACTATAGTCATGATTCTACTCACCATCCAAATAATAATACTTCACATCGCTGTGAACTGTTCCTCACTATCTTCTTAATCCATAACCTAATATTCTTCTAATTCTATCATTACTTTATAAACCCCCCCCCTTATACTATTATCACACCACTGCTCCAATACCCCTTTCTTTATATATACATATATCCCCTCAAACTATCTCTATCTCAGATATTATCAATCTCACACCAATGTCTCTAATTCAATCGAATCTCCGACATTGACACCTTGCCGTATGAATAAATCCGCGTAGTAGCAATATCTCCATGCATCATCACTCCTATGCCTCCTAACAATCTCTGCCATCCCATACCACTGCATATCCCCTTTGACACATCACACATAACCTAACCCTCATACTCTTTAGAATCCTATCACCTTAACCTAACTCAACTACACCAAACCCTAATCCTAATTAACCTTAAATCACTATAACCTAACTACTAATATACCTAACTAATTACTACTTAAACCTATACCTTTTAAACCTAGCGAGTTACACTATACACCTAGTATTACCTACAACCTATTCCTACTTACCTGCACCTTATAGGCCTCTCGGCCCGCCTTGAACTCAATCCAGGTAACTGATCGCCTAGCCTTTGGATATTGAGTATTACTATATACGATTGTTTAGCTAACATGAGGTCATGTAGGGACCTGACCTGTATGGATCTATCCTAATTATTTCCTAATCCTGTCAACACACACACACATCAACCCACACCACTCGTCTTCACTACACACAACACACATCAACACATACACACGCACACATCACACACACACTAACTTATATATATATATATATATATACTTATTTAATAACATCAATTCTAGAAAGACTTCTAAATTTATTACTTCTTATTGATTAAATGATTACCACACACATCAACGCCGGGACACACAACAACAACCACTATCTACCACTTACACACATTTTCCTATTTGATTTGAGCGAACTTGGTATACAACACATTACTATCATAATATGATAAGTAATTGCCGACTTTTTAGCGCACCACTTACGTTTCACGGAGGAATTTATAACTCGAGCGCGACACTTTACAACACTCCATAATGGACGAGTAAAATCTAGTGAAGTAAACTTCTAACACTTTAACTACCTTTTATAAAAAAATAATACTACTCCATATACACAACACTTTCAAATCTCATCACACATACACAACACCACACGTTCAAAAATCCAATAGAGTACACTTATAACACACATCACTATGACACGTTACTCATCTTCATCCATAGAGCGTACAGTAACAACTCATATCCGTATCTCTACACACTCTTATACACATTATATCAAATTCTACACCAGACGAGCCGTTGGCCTCATAATACTCTATGGATCAAATCTACCCGATACCTAATATTAGAGCACTTAAACAGCTCTTTATATAAAAAATCTATTTTGGATTTAACTCGAGGATTTAATAAGGATATGTAACATCTATACTCTATACCCAATGGTAAAGCATTTAATAATGCTGAGAAAATATCAAAGTTAGTACCAGGTAAGTATATCACACACCTAAGGAGGAGATTAGTATGATATTTACTGTTATATATACTGTGTAACAATGTTTATATCAACTGCACTGTATTTACTAGGTCATTCCTCTAACACATTATATTGTATTATCTGCTTTAACTCACATATTGATTTAATACATATACATATCCTTAAAAGCAGTAAATTAAGTAAAAAATCAAAGAGTGTTATTACTAACACCTTAGGAGGGGTTAATTAGCTATGCTTTTTGTATTTATCTGTTTTACTGCATTTAACTTCATGTATTTACTGCTTTATAAACTCATGTTTATTACTGCTTAACTATCATATATATTTACTTGCCTTTAACTCAACATATTCATAATTATACAATTATACATAACTTAAATTAGCATATAATATCATTGTTGGCAAGCACTTTAACGTAAACACCATAAGGGGGTGAGGTGAATTAATATGTCATTTTTGAGTTTTATTTACCTTTTAATTTACTGCTTTAACTCATGTTTTACTGCTTTAACTTATCTGTTTTACTGCTTTTATATTTGTGCTTTTTACTGCTTTTAAAACTTTTCTGCATATTACATAGTTTTAACTTTCTGAGTCAGTATGTATAGCTGCATTTGAAACTGCAATATATGGTATCTCAAAATATGATTTTTTGAATTGTTTTAAATACTTTTATTTATTTATTATGTATGTATATATTTATTGTACTTAATGATTATTTTTTTATTATTTTTATGATAGTATTGATAATTGTGGTATGATAGACTTTAGAATGTGTAAATTAACATTCACTGCCTAATTGGGAACTATCAAATTATTGATTTAGAACAACAACATTACGATCACATCACCGATCTATCGAACAAATCATCCGCACAATTCAACACAACCCATACATGTACTATAAAAGACAGGTATACACACAAGTACTCGACTCTGATGACATATACCAGACTCCACATTCACAAGTTAATTATGACACTTTACTAATTTTACCATAAGACACACTTACATTTACACTTTTTAATATTTAACACATGCGTGAGTCACACACACACATTTCATTACTTATATGCAATACTTTATATACACACATTCACTATGACATCTTCATTACTGTCCCCATAGACACTACATTTACACTTACACTCAACACACCAGATTATTCTTACCACCTTCACACAGATTTAACTTACACTCACATCAAGATTTACTTAACACCACACACAAGAATTTATACTTACACACAGATTACGTATCACATTGCACATCTAGAATTTTATATCACACACACACAACACACACACACATCACATTTACCCCACACACAACCAACATCACTTCACAATATAACGAGTATAATTATTTAAACATTTTATGTTTTATTTTATAACATCATTATATATATTACTCATTCAAATATAACTAATAAATTATTTTCAAATTATTGCAATAGTTTTAATTATTAATTAAATATCAATCATAAAGTTTGCGTATGCAAAGAAATATTATTAATAGCGTTATATTTTACGTACCTTATAAATTCAATCAGTAAATCAGTAGGCCAGCCCCTAGCACCCCTCATATACATCAAGCTATATTGCCACGTTTGTTCTATTTGACTTACTCTTTTAATATACATCTTATTAGCCATGTAATAAATGAGTATAAAATTAAACTAAAAAATAAGGTAAGTTCCTTCTGCTAATCAATACATGTTATATTTATTAAAATACATTCTGTTATATTTTATTTTAAATATAATAACAATTATTACATTACATTTAATATTATTATTATCAATTCTCTAACTAAATTAATAATATTTTACAAAGTATTTTATATAATTTTCTTTCGTTTTTTTAAACTTTCGAATTTTTTAATTAATGTAAGTATCATTTAAAATTATTCTATGTACATATGAACTATATACCATCACGAATAAAACACAAACTAACCCGAGCACTCATTAATACATAATTACAAGATACGTTAAATCTAGAAACCTTCACTTACTTGAATTTAATATAAATAAATGTGGT
>JABUQX010108831.1:10000-20347 GCA_015478945.1 Trachelipus rathkii | reverse complement strand
ATTGAACAATAATTAAAATTAATGTACTAATGATTAAAAAATATATATATATCACTATATTATACCAAAAAAATAATATATAATTAGTTTGCTTTATATATCACATAAATATTTGATATATTGATTAAAAAACAAATAAAAATATTGGGCCGAGCCTATTAGATAAAGTCCTTTACATGGACTATACAAAATTTAAAAGAATTAATTTAAGTGGCCAAAGATATATATACAAAAAAAATCGGTACGTAGTCCCCATAAAAATTAAATTACCTATAAAATATAGCCTATATAGTATTTTATATATTATCATAAATAACATGATTTTGTCACTGCCCCTACCATGAGGATACCGAAAAAAAATCTCTCAATGCGTGAGAGTAATTATAACGCCACTGTAATATAATAATATTAATATAAAAATATATATATAAGAAAATTAACTGAAATAATGATGTCCCCATTTAAAAGCCTACCACCATTACCTTATATCACTAATTTAACACATAATTAGATACATATTTGCATCACACTGTCTAAATCAACTCAACCATTATAGCATAAATTAATAGGAATTACACTATGCACATATAAATAAAAGTACTATAGTAGCCTATCAATAATAATTATACTATATTTATACTTTAAAATTAAATTCCAATAATATTCACTGTAAGAAATTAGAAAGCTGAGATCGAGATTAGAGTCAGGCGAAAATGGCTATGAGGAGGATAGTAATAGATTATGAATATAGCTACGGAGAACACACAGTCGAATCATAATTATTATAAAAAAATTTGCCATGGTGGAAAAAAAGAGTTTCGTTCAAAAACTGAGCCAGATTCCAAAAGCAGTCAGGTCATTTATTTATTGAGTAATAATAATTAGACTACTCAACTCATTATTCAATATAATCACCCACAATATTAATATAATATTATATATATATAATATATATATTAATATAATATAATATAATATTAATATTTATATTATATATATAATATATTAAATAATATATAATATAATATATATATATATATATCATATATATATATATATATTATATATATATTATATATTATATATATATATATTATATTAGTATAATATACTATATATATAAATATATATATATATATATATATAATTATATATATATTACTCATTTTTTTCAGAAAATTAGCATTCATTTAGTAATACTCGAATTTTGAGATTTAAAATACACGCAGAAAGCCAAGGCATTGTAGAAAATTGGCGGACCAGTTTCTGTACGTGTGTGGTCTGGTTACTTTTTTTGACCAGAAACGTCGGATTACTCCAATCATAAAATCTCGGTATTCAGTTAGGAGACCAGGACAAGCATTGGGCTCCGCACATTGTCTGCAATACATGTATTGTTAATTAATATCTTTATGAATTACAAAAACAAATACATTCTATGCCCTTTGCCATTCCAATGATTTGGAGGGAGCCCGTAGATTGTCTTTTTTCAATTGCTATTCTGCATGCATCAATTGGTCAAACATGGCATGTCAAGAAAAAAAGGCGACTGTAAAATACCCTAAAATCCCGTCAGGCCATCCTACCAGTACCCATGCAGACGGTTTGCCCCATACAATTCCTCTGGTACACCTACAATCTGGACTCAGACCGTAGCATGAAGGGTTGAGTGTTAGTGCAGGAACATTGTTTGCTATCAAATGATTCCGATTTTGTGATTGACACTCAAGGAATTTTGTCAGCCAAAATTGTTTTTTGTCAAGCTGATAAATGATTTAATTCGGAGACCTAGACCTACCTAAAGTCAAATCAGAGCTTTTCGCATCAAGGCTTCAAGAAAGGAATCTCCTACTAACTAATGTTAATGTATCCAAATACAGGAATCGCCAACACGATTTGAATCAATACTTTCGAAAATGAAAATTCTCTTGTTCCTGTTGTGATGTGCCTGTTTTGATGAAAAATGCTTTGCATTTAGAATACAAGACAGAAGACTGGAGACTATTCATAGATTTTTCTAAGATAAGTTAAAAGCTGTATTGCTACATTACATGACAATCTTCTTCCTTCAACTACTATTGCGAACATTCTGGTCGCATAATGCAAAGAAATGTCATGCTAAATATGCAAAGCCTATTTCTTATCTGCACATTACATACACGACCATCGCTGGCACCTCTGTGGAGAACTTGAAGGTCATTGCAATACTGTTGGGTTTCGCAATTGGGATACACCAAAATACTGCTCGTTTCCTCCCTGTAATTCTGCGGATAGTCGGAATAGGTCCTTCATTACAAACGTAAGGGTCGGCCGCTAGGGAAATCTCCTGCCAGGTGACGAAAAAGGTCCAGCATCCTCCCTCTGGTAGACAGAAACAAAAAATTTTTTGCCAACCAATACACATCAAAACTTCCGGTTCATGAAAAACTCTTGTGAAGGGAAATCGACCCAGGCATGGAGAAGGTTTCCAGTCTGCAGATAAAACAATTTCAAAACTCAGTGATGCTAAAGTTAAAGAAGGCTATCTTCATTGGGCCGAAAATTCGTAAATTTCTTAATAGATACTTGGACCTAGTTCTTGCTGGCCATGAGAAAGCAGCATGGAAAGCATTAAAGATGTTGTTCATGGCTTCCTAGAAATTGATATTGTCGATACACCTTCTAGAAACGTATCGTCAATTACGCAGTGCTAACATGTCCATTCAAGCAATCGACTTCTACATTCTCACCTGACTTCCTTTCCGTGACAAATTGTTGGCGGCCGTGAATGACCGAACATGCTGACGCGCATTTCATCACAGATATACTATACATGCGGACGAGAAGGTATCAAAGGTAACAAAGAAATCGCCTCCATGCTTGCGGACTATTTCTGGACAGTGACAAGAGACGCTCCAGAAACCATTAAGCGAGTAGCAAGAGATGTCATTCAAGAGATTAATTAAACATTAAATGTGAGGTTACTGATTATAATGACATGAAGAGTTAAGCACTCTACACATAGGCAAGAATTCAAGACTTGTTAAAAGCTAACATAAAATTTATTTACTTTTTGGTAGTTGTGGTATTAATCTTTTATGATATTAAAGAGCTTCAAATTGATAATTAATCGAATTCACCGGTGAACATTTCTATGTTATTATTTAATATGTACTGTAAATATCTTCTAAAAACCAGAGCTAATACATAAAATTTTTTATCAAATTTATGTTGTCTTGACCAAAAATTAGTAAAGTTTTTCTATTTGGAGCTAGGAAAACTATCACTCAATAATGTTGACAAGTGTAAGAGCTGCCCATAGGATTGTCCTTTGAGGTTAAATAAAAAAAGTTGCACCTTCCAAATTAATGTTGTGCTCATTCTATGATAGATGTCTAAAATGGCATTTTGGTCATTTCCTCTTCTAACCCCACCCCTATGTTGTTCTAATCGGACCTTCATGGTCTTTAACGTTTCGCCGAAAGTAGGAATGAAACACATAGACTTATGACATGACTTTTGTGGCTTATTATTTATTAAATCAAAATTGTGACAAGGTAGCTGGAAAATGTTCTATCCATTTTAAATTAATTTTAATTTCCATAAATTGTTCTGAAGAGGAGACATTGTATTTTAGTCTCGAATCGTAAACTACACATTTTTAATTTCAATATTTTGATTTCCCTGTTTAGTTATTAAGTTGCTTTAAATTGTTCTTATACATTTAGAGTTGGAGCGTTTTTAAAACTTTCTAATATTTTTTCATAATATATTATATAATATATAATATTATATATATTATATAATATATATATATATATATATATAATATATATATAATAATATATATATAATATAATCCGTTTTTAAATTTCTAAATATTTATATATATATATATTAGGGATGTAACGGATCCCAGAAAAGAGACCGATACTGATACCGATACCGAAATTTTTGCAGATGCCGATACGATACCTGATACTTTAATTAATTATAATAAATACACAGTAATAAATAGAACATTTGTGTGATGCTAAGTAATTCAGGATTGCATTCCCTGTACAACCAATACTTAAGTTCATTTGTTTCATATTTGGTTGTGCAAGTATATTTAAATTTTATTTTATTTTATAAATTAAAAATAGTATCTTTAAGGAAATAATAAATGCAAAATATAATATTAATACTTTTTATGTTTGTTTTTATTTAAAAAATATTCAATTTCCATTATCCATAAAGTATTAACCAAAGTTTTTTTTATCTTTTAAGTTTTTAACATGATTACAATTTAAAAAAAGATTCTTTTAACTAGCTACAATATAAAAGAATAAAAAATATAAAAAAGAGATATAAAAATAATCAGCAGAAAAGACAAAATAAAAAAAAAAACCCTATTATCAAACATGACATAATAAAAATATATTTCTCTAAAATAGACATAAGTCATCATTCAATACCTCAAATTCAAAAATTCTCAAATTGTGATGCAAAAAACATCAAGCTTTCACTAGTATCTGGCGAGAGTCTGTTCCTTTTGGGTGTTTTACATCCCACCTACAGCTAAAAATATCGTCTCTCTCTCGAACTGAATGATGGCACGGGGCTGATATATAATTGCTTGTAAGCACTGAATAATATTGGAAAACCTTGGCCCATTTTCATGCCAACCACATGGAAGGATTCCTTTCTGTAGGCAGCATCTCCATGTTTATGTAAGACCTTCATCTCCTCTTTCACAGATTGCAAATTTGAATTATCTTTGCTCCTTGATGACTGTTCTCTTCAGTTTTTTCGAAGAGGTTCCTTATCAAAGTCTAACATGATTAGGGCGGCAGAGGAGGGGGCAAAAATAAAAATTCGTGTTTTTTATGAATGAGGGGGTCCAAAATGTGCCTTTTGATGTGTAATATCCTAATAAATCTATCCGATTTTTCATTATTCATAACATTATTATGCAAAATGGTTATGAATATACATGTAACTGAAAAATTTCAGAAAAACAGGGGATTAACTTAATATAATCCTCAAGAAAATTTTGCTCCAGAAAGTGTTTAATGAACTCAATCAATTTTTATTTATATTTTGTCTCTAATATCAAACACTGAAAAACACATTGTAAAGATCTGTAAAAAGCTTCATCACAATTATTCATACAAAATATTGCTCGATCTATTCCTAGACAATCATTCTTCTGCTTCCTTTCCTGGAATTCTAATGAATCCTTCTCGTTTCTCAAGAGTATACACTTTGCCAGAAGCCCTGTTACTTGTTCTACAACACCTCTCTTATGGACTGTCCATGACATGGACACTTTGGAACTTGCATCCACTTTCAACAAACTTTCTTATTTCTGATATTTTGAGTTTTCAAAGTAAATGGAGGTTCATATACATTTTCAGACCAGTCTATCATTTCCAAAAGGGAAGTTGCATTTGGATTTACCGCAGGTGTTTTCCTAGGCCGACTCAGATAGGTCTCCTGGTGCACATCATCTTCATTCCTTAAATTCAATTATCTTTTGAATCCCTGCTTTCCTTTCTTCTTGTTCCTCCGAGCATAAAAGTGTCTGAATCACCATTTCACTAAATGCGAACACGATGAACTTTGTAATTGTTGGCAAAAACAATATCTGCTACTTCTGAAATTTTAGAAGCTTCATTGATAAAGAATGTGGCGAGGTCCTTCACCCAAGAGAAATCTAAGATTTGAATTGTAAACCAAGCAGGGAATAGTAAACGCCAGCAACAAGTGTTATTTCCACAAGCAGTTTATAACGTCTCAACTTGTTGCCTTTAACGCCATGTTTTGAAACCCCATATGCAATAAATAATATTGGCTTACAAGACCAATTTCTAAATAATGCCAGATCAGTTGGAAATACACCTGCCTGATCTGTTGAGAGATCTTTGACAACAGTGTCACACTCAATGGAACAAAAGGCTCTGGAAAGGATATTCTGGTAAATGAGGGATGATTCAGTTCTGTGCAGTAATCAAGCATGTTGCCAAAATCTTACCATCTCCACTTGTTGCAGACAAAGTTTTCCACATCCAACTCTGTGATCAATGCCGCAAAGATAGCCCTCATTAGTATGAAAGAGCCAACATAACCAAACCAGAAGAGTTTTACGCATTCAGCTTTGCTCAACCAATGCATTGAACTTCTCCTTCCCAACCAGTGTTAACATTCGTTGTCACCACCAATAGCCTGCAAATTTAAAATCAATGTTGTTTTTTCCCTTAAGAAATCCCAAAAGATTTTGGGTTTTTAATCTCATTTGGTCTCTTTCATTTATAGTCCTTTCCTCCTGGAGTAAAATAGCAAAGAACCTTCACCTGGCTCACTGGAAAACAGTGTAATGCTCATTCTCTCCCATCCTTGAAACTGCGAGACTTTGAGTTATCTGCTTGGTAACAGAGCTTTAGTTGAATCTTTTCGTCCATCAAAGAAGATACATTAATATTGCCTATCCGGCAATGAGCATGAAAATTCGTCATAAAGTGATTTCATGACTTTTTCTGTCCCCTTTAACTTTAATGTGTGAATCAACCTACAAGTCTCCTGTCCTCCTTCAAGTAATTAATCCAGCATGCCAAAAATGGCGCTGTTTTTAGATGTGCAGCTGTAGCACGGTAGGCCAACACCATGACCTCATACTTTGTAATGCAGACATTGCGCAATGGTATGTATTATACTAAACTGTACTTGAACGTAATAAGGTGCATCAAATCATCCATTGAAATTTGCAAAAGGATCTTCAGATTCTTCAACTGTAACATCAGTTGCTATTCATCTTCGTCGGACAAAAGAACTTCATTTTGGTTGTAAATGTTAACTCTTCCTTCCTTTTCTCTTATATACAGAAATTTTCTTAATTCATCTTCTTGCCTCTTCTGCTTTTAAATTTGTCTTCTATGCTCAGGTAGATCTGGTAATTCAAAATTTGATGCTGTCCAACAATTCAACCTTCTCTCCTTTGATTAATTAATAAACACTAGATCCTTTGACAGGGGAATCTTTCATATCCTTAAAACAAAGCATAAGATGTGCACTTCATGTTACAGTCAGCACCAACTGACATGGACGCCTCAAAAAATTCTGAAGCATAGCTTAATCTAACACTTGCAATTGAAAGGATGTCAAAGAGCTTGTCTAACGTTGCTATGAAAGCCTCTTTCAATTTCAATTTTCCAGTGGTAAAAGGTGATATGTTTTTGGCCTTTTCCGAGGTGTTCTTCTATCTTCTTCAGGATAGGTAACTCTCGAAGTAAATTGGCACCAATAAAACAACTGTTTGCTGCCTCCCCTTTTTCAAGACTTTGGATAAATATCCTTTGCAAAAGTGGCTGCTGGGTAATTCCTGACATTCTCTCCACTCTGCTCTTTTAGGCAGAAGCCCATATCTTAAACCGTCGACATCACATAGAGTTGGGAGTATAAGCTAATTAAAATTCCAATGAAAAGTTACTCTAGTAGTGGAAGTTACCAGTCTTGTCATCCTTTTACTAGCCATCGGTCCCGAATTTTCAAGATTTGGCAAAAGTGGAAGAAACTATTAGTGCCTGGAAAAACAGAAACAAGAAAATGTCACTATTTGTATGAATAATAAAATAAATAAAAAGACACCAGCTGCAAATTGAGTATGTTGCTAGTTTAAAAAACTTTTTACGAGTGGCATTTAAAATTTTTTTACAGTGTTATAGTATAAATATAAGTATATTTCTTTCGAGATGATAGTACAGACAGAAATAAAGATAAGAAGGTACTTCTTTAGAGAAGACAGTTTGCTGCGAATTTTTCATGAAATGTGAAAATATCACAAATTTGAAGTAGCTATTTACCAAACAAACCAATGTAATTGCCAGTTCTTGTTAGAATTTATTGGTGATTCTACTGGTGATCACTTCAAATTTGATGCCAATCGTCATTTTGAAAAAAAGGACAGGCTACACTCGGATCTAGAAGCTGCACTCATCGTAACTATCAAGTGCTGTTGCCAGGGGTTGCCGATAAGGCTGTTCCCACTTCTGTGAATCTTTTTTTGTCAAATTGCGAGCTAGCCTCCTCCGGTTTTGCTATTTCAAATGTACCTCTAGAAATGGTGTCACGCGTCGGAGATGTCAGTTCTGTGGGGTTTCAGCTAGCTTAGAGGAATTCCTTATCAAAACCTTTAATATATCGAAACTAAGATTTATTATTGAATCTAAAAGTTTTCATAATTCTTACCCAAAAAGTAAGAAAGTATCGGCCAAGTAATCGCCAAATTAACCAAATACGTGCTAGTGATGAAAGAATCAACGGCCAAAATTGGCCCGATACTGCCGATTACCCGATCTATCGGTACATCCCTATATATTTGTATATATATATTTATATATATATATATATATATATATATATATATATATATATATAATATACTATATATATATATATATATATATATATATATATAATATAATAATATATATATATATATATATAGCTGCTGGGGCATTCCTTCTGCACTCCTATGCCTATGGTTGTCATTTCTCATTTCATCTTCGCCGAAAAAGAGGGGGTTTTTATCAACACTCTATGATTATAATTTCAACTTTTTTGAATATATTTTAATGGACACTTCCATCGGTATTATTATTATAGCAAAATTTACCCTTAGACTTACAAGCGCATTTCCTCGAATATTATCTTCATAACAAATTAAAAAATGATTAAGTGCTAAATATACTTCGGAGTCCATTGAAGAGACGGCATCCAAACAATGCCTTTCGGGTACTCCTCACCCCATCATCACTAAGAATTTGGCTGACTACATTTAGATAGAGTTGGTTGCAATTAAGTCTTTGGGTGTCGTTTGATCTGGTGGCAGGCCTGTCTTTCTTCATTAAATTTCTGAAACTACATCGAGAGTTTTTTTGTCCTAATTTCACTTTGTTGATTAACCTCCTCTATTGAACGTTTTCTTGTTGACCTCACCTCTTGTTCTTGCCCGAAACTCATGTTCTTGAGCTGACTTCTTGTTTTCACCCGAAACCATGTTCTTGACCTCACCTCTTGTTTTCAGCCCGAAACTCATGTTCTTGACCTCACCTCTTGTTCTTGACCGAAACTCATGTTTTTGACCTCACCTGTTCGTTCTTGACCGAAACGTATGTTCTTTAGCTCTCCGACAGCAATCCTAACTCTGCTGCCACTATATAATAAATTTGCTTTTATCAAAATGGCGGATGTAAAGCATGTGCGCTCAACGATGTTGTTTGTTCTCGTCTCTAATTTGAGGTCTTTCGATTTTCCACCTTGTGACTTATGCTCTCTTGCCAAATTTGATACGTGTAAATTGCATTATGTTTTAAGTTGATCTAATTATCCTCATTTTGCGAACATGCAACTTATGCTTACTTATGAATAGTCTTAAATTCTTCGAAATCCAAACTTCAAAAAAGAGCATATTTTCTCTTTTACTTTTTCTGAAATCTTCTTTTATTTGATTTCAATGTTTGTCACAGTCAATGGTTTTCTTCTGGCTCTCAAGATACAGTCGATGAGCTTGCCTATCATTACTCTAGTCAAAATTACATTGAGCAGATGATGCAGCTCTCTACCAATATCCCTGATCGCCTTTCGAGATGGTGCCAAATATTTTCATTTTCCATTAAAATTTAAATTTTCTCCGGTGATCGGTATATTTGAATAAATCCTAATAACCGACCTGTTTGTTTAACTCCTCTTGTTATCCTACTATTCGCCGCCGGGACGCATGCTTTCGAACTCCAGACACAATGCAGCATACATTTTACTGTATCCTATAAATCCTATTCTAAACTACTAAAAACTAAAAGAAGAGAACTAATACTAAAACTCATTTCTCCTTAGAAAGTGCAATGATCTTTCAATTTCTTCTTCCTCACGATCTTTCTGGTATTTTGCAAAAGTACTTTTCCACTTTGACTCCTCTACTGGTCTCCGATGTCTTCTTTATCGTCTTCTTAATAACGTCTATCAGGGAGTGAAAGAGGTAAACCGCTAACGGTGCTTCAGCTAATTCCGCCTTCTCTGTCTCCCTCTTCTCCACTTCGCCTCCAGCTTATTTATGAGCTAACATTGTAATTCCTTCTGAGACCTTATTTAGGCTAATCTCTGAGTATGTTTCTAATGATAAAATATCCTGTGGTTCTGCAAAAATATGTTGTTTTTGAGCTTGACTCTTGATTTGATAAGCTATTCGTCCTCCTGTATTTCCTCTTCTTATCTTCTTATTTCCTTCTGGTAAAGGTACACCTTATTCAGTCGTTAACCGGAAGAGGATGAACCCTTCCTCAAAACTCTAACTTTTCGTCAATAACCATATTTAACATTTGTTCTTTCCAA
>JABUQX010108831.1:0-2500 GCA_015478945.1 Trachelipus rathkii | reverse complement strand
ATATATCTGCTCAACATCCATTCTCTTTAATTACAAAAAATAGTGATTTCACTTAAAGTGCAAATTTTTGATTCACTTGATATTCTACATCCAATGGAACCTCTTTTAAGGTTACGTTCTCAACTGTTGAAAGTTAAATATCAAGCTGTTCTATCGGGGCAATTCATGCTGACTATTCTTTTCAATAAAGATAAGTTTTTCTATTAAAATATCTCATCTTGCATTCAATCGTTTTTCATATTCAGACATTCCAAACAATTGTGCAAAGAGCAATTTACCTTGCGATACACAAATGAAACTTAAATTTTATCTTATTTTTCATTGCTTTACTATAAATCTGGATGACTTTTTAAAGCTATGTTTGACTTACTTTTCTCTAAAGCCATTATGAATCACTATACTCTGCTCTAAACTATATATTCCTATTGCAGAACGTTCATTTTTATCATCATATTCATTATATTCTATCTTTGTTAGACACATTTTGTAGTATTAAAGTTAGCATTTTTATACATAATGCATTAAACGTACTAAATGCAAATATTCTCCCCAAACTGTCATCTGAAGATCTAGCACCTAGTAGGACAGCATAACATGAATTTTTGGGAGGAATTACTATTTCTATGATTCAGGGAAAGTATTTTTCCCCTGTCTTTTATTTCAGTCATCACTATGCCATTTTTACATTTTTGACCATCCATTCCACTACACCAATCTGGTGTAGTGAATGGGTGAACTCAGTTGCATATCCTCTAGGAGTATAAAAACCTCTATTGCGGAGTTTTGCAGTCGAGAGATAGGGTTTCGTTTTTCTATTCCTTCTGTTTTCACTGAAGGAGCAAGTACACCCTCTTTGGGATTCTGAAATCATTTTTTATAGAGTACTGCTGCATTTACTGTCTTTTATCAAAAATGTTGATGAGTACAGATTAGCTATTATAGAATAGAGTATTATTCAGAGTCCGTATTTCAATCTATAATTATTCTCTCAGAATGTTCTTCAGATGGAAACAGAAGGCTTTTTTAGATTAAATCCAAGGCATTATTTAACTTATTATTCATCATAAGGTCATTCCCATTTGTCTATCGAATGTAAATTTATTTTCTTTTTACAATATTTCTTTTGCGATAAAGTTTGAAAGGTCTTCCTTCTATTTTCGTCACTTCCTTCAACAACAAACTTTTTAACTCCCTGTGTCGGCAAAATGTCAACGTTTGGCTAAAGTTAAATCGGTTATATATATATATATATATATATATATATATATATATATATATATATATATATATATATATATATATATATATATATATATATATATATATATTATATATATATAACCAATCTACTGTGGCCAGAGGCAGAGGTCTACATAATTCCAACGGATTTGAAAAAATTTCAGAAGGAATGTCAATTTAAATTCCAAGCCTTGACAAGCCCTAACAAGCAGCACTGACAGCCCGGACAAGCCCGGACAAGCCCGACAAGCCGTGATACACGGAGTTTGAAAGTGTACAAACTAAGGAAGTTGGAAAAATAATAAAAGGAGTGTATATCCAAAGTTTAGCAATGGAGAACACGGAAGATTGAGCATAGCGGTTGGGTCTGCAGTCACAGGGTTGGACAGAGAAATGATGAGACTGGAAAAGTGAATAGTGATTGTGTAAGGAGAGTGACACAACATTTCGAAGGACGAAAAGTGACTGGAGAGTGTTTGTGATGTGATTCAGGAGAGTTGGTGAGATGAACAGCCATAGACTCCACATCTAAGGAAAACTGTTGTGAGTGTGATCACCCTAGAGTATGAACATATATAAAATTTTGAAGAATGGTTGACTGAAAGCAACCAAACAACTGGAATGATGAGAAATTAAGAAGTGCGTCTCAGAACACCCAAACTCTTAGAAGTTTATTTAGAAAGAGAAATGATGTGATATTGGCAAGAAACATCAAAAATATTAAGAACAGACGAAGTTTAGAGTTGATTGTTTTCGAAGATGAAGTTATAATTGTGTGGAAAATTGTGGAGAGTAGAAAGATAGAGAAACGTAATTTTTTTAACCCTCGCGATCCGGGCATGATCAATGTTTTCAACTTTATTCTAAGAGTTTAAAAAATTTCATAATTTTAGGATGGTTACGCACAATTCCGGGTTGGGTCATTTTTGACCCAACCAAGTTTCTTTTTCAAATTTCTAATTCATATTATATATATATTTTTTTTTGAAACTTTGTTTTTCACATTTTCAACTGATATTTGAGGAATACCTGGAAGGAGAAAAAAAATTATAAAAAAAAGTTTGAAAAATTTGCATATATATATTGGGTTGGGTCAAAAATTACCATCATTCTGGTCAAAAATGACCCAACCCGGACTCGCATGGGCAGGATGGCGAGAAAAGATATAAATAAGAAAGTGGGAAGAATTAAGAAGAGTGAGAAGTTAAGTGAACAAGGTTATAAGGAAGAGTTATGTGTTGGATGTAAACAAGATGAAATT
>JABUQX010108830.1:62500-65000 GCA_015478945.1 Trachelipus rathkii | reverse complement strand
TATATAATATATATATAAAGTATGACGATTTTTTAGTATTTTGGTGACTATATACTCTCGCTAAAAAAAAATTTCTAGGATATACTCACTAGATAATATATATATAGATATATAATATATATATATTTAATAATATTAATATATATATATATATATATATATTTAATTATATTATATATTATAATATATATAATATATATATATTAATATATATATATATTAATATTATATTAATATATATAATATATATATATAATAATATTATGATAATGTGTGGTATTGGTCATAGTGATGTTCCGTCTATAGGGTGTTGTGATTATTTTCAATTTCCGAAATCGATTTCGGTTTCGATTATTTATAATCTTTTATTCCGATTTCAGTTTCAATACTTTCGATACAGATTATTTTAGATTTCCGTTACCGATTCTGATTTCGATTTTTTTTTTTGTGGATATTCGATATCAATTCCGGTTTCGATCATTGAATCTTAATTCCGATTCAGGTATCGATATTTTGGAAATTCCTGAATCCGATAACGTAGTTTTAACTATTGAAATCATTCGTACCTCGATTGAAGTCCGATTCCATCTCTTGTGAACATAATACTTTCCCACCCAACACATAGTTGCCGAACTCCGATTCGGGTCCACCAAAATATAGCGATCTGGCGATTCCGGATTCCGATTCGACAACAATAATAATAAGTACTATTTGATATTTTCTGACTTTCACGGTTCTTAGCTTTCATAACCCATTTCCACTATATATATAATATATATTATAATATATATATAATTAAATATTATAATATACTAATATATATATATTACTATTATATTATAATATAATTATATATCATATATATATTATTATATATTATACTATATTATATATATATATAGTATATGGGAAAGGTTAGGTTAGGTTAGGTTAGGTTAGGTATAGGTTAGGTTAGGTTATATAGGTTAGGTTAGGTTAGTTTAGGTTAGTTAGGGTTAGGTATAATTGTATATTCTTAAGAAATTTGCATTACGGTGAATTGTTTAATTCGGTGAACTGTTGTCAGAATTTTTTCTTAGACTCTGTTGTTATTATTATAGTTCTTTCCTCATTTTTAGAATAATTAGAAGAGAACAACGTGAATTTGAGGTTTTGTCATATTTTTGTTCTTGGGTAACATGACTGTACATTTAAACTATTATTATTATTATTATTATTATTATTATTATTAATATTAATTATTATAATTAATATATTATAGAATTTATTTATATTATTTTAAAATTATTATAATTTAAATATTATTCATTATTATTATTATTATTATTATTATTATTATTATTATTATTATCTTTTAATATGTTCAAGAATATCAGGTTAGTTTCTCTTTCAAAGAATCATTATATCACTATGTAACACGTTTATTGTCTTTGGGCAACAACTGTAATTTTCTATTTTCTTATACCTAGAAGGTATGTATATGTCCTCCAAATTTTGATTTTGTGACCAGGATAATGATACTTCTCAAATTTAGCAATTCCGATACAAAAAATTGGTGAATATAATCATTCTCGGTTAAACAAAGTAGAAAAAACGACATATAGCTCAAAAGTTGCATTTATTTATTTTTAGTTTATATAAGAGAGACTTCAAAATATTTAGAAGTGAGAAGTTTTTTTGGATTTACGCTTATACGGTAAGTTGCTTTCACGAATCAGCCCCAAATTTAGTCTCCAATCATGTTTACGTTATATGATCCTTGGTAGCAACGTTCAAAGTCCAGAATATCCTGGTGAAATCGCTCCATGCTCCTCTGAGTACGTCCCCATGTTCTCCTTAAATTTGGAAAAATGAGCATCAAGGATATGGAGTTTGAGGCACATCCTGCAGCCCATTTTGCCGTAGTTCCTGACCAAGATTTCAACAACCTCTTCATAGTTTTCGGCCTTGCTATTGCCAAGAAATCCATGAACCACTGCAACAAAGATGTTCAAAGCTGCCTTTTCTGTCCTAGTCAACTTCTTCGGGAATTCCTTGCACTCTATGATCTTTTTCATTTGTGGTCCGAAGAAGGCACCGGCTTTGACCTTTCCCCCCAGACATCTTACGGAAGAAGCCTTTCAGGTAGATGAAGACCGAAGACTCTTTATCTAGAGCTGTGACAAACTGTTTCATGAGACCTAGTTTTGTGTGTAGTGGAGGAAACATTATTTTCTGGGGGTCCAACAGAGGCTCCCATTTAACATTGTTCCTTCCTAACTAAACTCAGTACACTGTCTTTGGTAATGTTCTGCAGAGACCCTGCTGTCTTAGAGACAAAGGTAATATGGAAACTTGGTAAAGCCACCTTTGAGACCCATCAGGAAGGCCACCATTTTGAAGTCTCCGATAACTTCCCAATTATGTTCATCATATTTCAAGACACTTAGCAAAAGCTTCAGGCTACTGTGTTCCTCTCTGAGCTGCACCGTGTGATCCAAGGGAAGAGATGGATACATGT
>JABUQX010108830.1:52500-57500 GCA_015478945.1 Trachelipus rathkii | reverse complement strand
TTTTATATAATATAAGATATATTTATATATATATATATATTATATATATTATTATATATATATATATATTATATATATAAATCAGTGGCGTTTTTATACACTCTATTATATATATTATTAAATAGAGCTATTATATATATATATATATATATATACATAACATAAATTATTATAATATATAATATATATATATATATAATATATATTATTATATATATATACTATACCTATATATATATATTATCTATACTACTATATATATAAATTTTCGAGGGTTCGACTATTGTCGAATCCTGAGCAGTATATCTATCTATCTATTCTATCTTATCTATCTATCTATATATCTATATAGATACTATATGAATATCAATTATTATACAATAGATACTATATACTGATATACTATATATATAACTAGAAGATCATATCATACCGTATAGTATATATATATATATTATATATTGGCATATATCAGTTTATATTATATATATATGTATAGTATACTCTTATATATATAGTATATATATATATATATATATATATACTTATATTATATATATATATTATATATATATATATATATTATTATATATATAATATATATATAGTATATATATATATTATATACTAATATAGCTGAAACTTAACTATAGATTACTATATCTATATATTACTATTATATAATATATATTTGTGTGATGTGTGTGGTGTGTGTGTGTGTGTGTGTGTGTGTGTGTGTGTGTGAGTATGCCTGTGCATACAGACTAGTTAACTAGTGTATTATATCTTACTTAGAGATTAGCTGAGATTTATCCTACTATTTTATTGCTTAAAATATAATTAAATAACAATAAATGTTCTTCAAAAAACAAAAATTTAAGGTCATTATTTCGAAAAACACTTTTCTCATTCTCATGTTTTTCGTTTTCTTTTTATTTTGTTTTTTATACCCATTCTTTATATTTAAAAAAAAAAATTATCTCTTTTTCTGTTTTTTTTTTTTATTTTTATGTCAAGTTATTTAACTTTTTAATTTCATTTTGTTGGTTATTCATCATACACTTTCATTTTTTACGTCAATTCATCTAACTTCTAAATTTTCATTTTGTTGGTTATTCATTATTCACATTCATTTTTTATTTCTCTTATTAAAGTTTTCATTCTTCATTCAAGAGTCACGTGATGTTGATGAGGTATGAGCGGACGAGCTATTTGTTTTAATGTCAGAAGATTTCCGTTTCTGAAATGGAAAGTTAATGAAAATAATATTAAATAAAATGGTAAATAATTAGGAATGGTAAAATAAATTAAACTCAAACACATGCGCGTTCACACATACATATTTCTTTAGTATAAAACCTCCAGTGGTAAAATGTCAGTTTCCTACATAATTAATTACCAGAATTGGGGAAAAGCCAAATTATTAATCATTTCAATGGCTGACATGACCATGTGAAGTGGGGAAGGAAGAATGTTCAAAATATAACCAGCCTAGCTCAGTGGTAGAGCACTCGCCCAACAAAGCGAGAGGCCCAGGTTCGAAGCTGATCGGGTGGGAGAATGTGAGCTGATCTCTCTCCTTAGTCTTAGGTTCGACTAATTCAGGCGCAAAAAATGAGTACACCCCCTCCTTGAATAGGGCTCTGCCCGTGAGTGGTGTTAGCTGTAAAAATAAATGTAAATGCTGGAAAAAAAATTGAATGAGACTGTGTCAAAAGGGATGACGCACGAACATTTCTCAAAGGAGGAGGTATGCGAGAGGGGGTCCTGAACAGCAGGGTCAATTGCAATAGCGATAATATAAGCAGAGTGATGACGACCAGTTATATTTTAAAGAGAGTTAATGAGCGCAGAATCGCAAGTTGACAAGTAGACAAGTCAACAAGTCCAAGACTCCACCTTATCAAGGAGAACAGTTTGTGCGGAATCACCCTATTTATGTTATGGGTACTCCATACAAAGGTGAACAAACCTCTGTATAGATAAAATCATAATAGCTATAGTGGTGAGAAGAAGTTTTGTAAGCGCCTTAGAATAAAACATCATCTACAAGTTTGTTTAGTGAGAAAGATAATAATTTAATCCGTCCAAGAAAGACCTCCAGAAAAGAAATTGCCAGGAATATTATAAGAACGGGCTTGAGTTGTGTGTTTAAAAAAAAATTTTTTTTTTACTTATTTGCAGATTTTGTTAAAGCTAGACTCAAAAACTTTGTAAAGAACAGAGGTTAAAGCAATTGGACAAAAGTTAGAGCATTGAGAAGGGTCCCCCTTCTTTGGCATGAATTATTATCATTATTATTATTATTATTATTATTATTATTATTATTATTATTATTATTATTATTATTATTATTATTATTATTATTATTATTATTATTATTATTATTATTATTATTAGTAGTAGTAGTAGTAGTAGTAGTAGTAGTTTATTATTTGTTTTTGTATATTATTATATATTTCTACTGCTATTAGTATAAATATAGAAACACGTTCATTTTAATAGGATAAAAATTAGATGCGACGCAAAAAAAAAAAAATAAAAAAAATAAAGAGATAATTGAAATATTTATGAGGCTATTAGGACCATGTATCAATGTTCTTTATTATATATTTTATTCATTTAAAATTGCTTGTAATTAGTGGTTCTAAATACCAATTTCTACAAATTTCCTGAAACGAATTCTCTCTCTCTCTCTCTCTCTCTCTCTCTCTCTCTCTCTCTCTCTCTCTCTCTCTCTCTCTCTCTCTCTCTCTCTCTCTCTCTCTCTCTCTCTCTCTCTCTCTCTCTCTCTCTCTCTCTCAATTTTGTCCCATAATATTATTTGCTTTTCTAATAATAAATTTAATTTAAGATTTAATACCAATACCAAATACCAATTTCTACAATTTTCCTGAAACGAATTCTCTCTCTCTCTCTCTCTTTCTCTCTCTCTCTATATATATATATATATATATATATATATATATATATATATATATATATATATATATATATATATATATATATATATATATATATATATATATATATATATATATATATATATATATATATATATATATATCAGTCTTTCTCTCAGTCTCTATCTCAAGTCTCTATTTCATTCTCTCTCTCTCTCTCTCTCTCTCTCTCTCTCTCTCTCTCTCTCTCTCTCTCTCTCTCTCTCTCTCCCTGTTTCTATCTCCCTCCTCTCAGTCTCTTTCTCTCTCTGTCCCACACTCTCTATCTTTCCCAGTCTCTATTTCTCTCTCTCTCTCTTAATCTCAGTCTCTGTCTCTCTTAATCTCTCATAGTTTCTCCCTTAGTCTATCTATCTATCTATCTATCTATCTATCTATCTATCTATCTATCTATCTATCTATCTATCTATCTATCTATCTATCTATCTATCTATCTATCTATCTATCTATCTATCTATCTATCTATCTATCCTTTCTTTCTCTCTCTCTCTCTCTCTCTCTCTCTCTCTCTCTCTCTCTCTCTCTCTCTCTCTCTCTCTCTCTCTCTCTCTCTCTCTCTCTCTCTCTCTCTCTCTCTCTCTCTCTCTCTCTCTCTCTCATCTAATTTTGTCTCATAGTATTACTATGCTTTTCTAACAATAAATTTAAGATTTTGAAGTAAATGTGAGGATTATTTTTATTTGATTATTATTAACTTTACGTGTTTGTTCTTCATACATGTAAATGGGTGTGGCATTCACGCACACACACATTCATATATATATATATATATATATATATATATATATATATATATATATATATATAAATATATATATATATATATATATATATATATATATATATATATCTTACTTCTGCTATATATATATATATATATATATATATATATATATATATATATATATATATATATATATATATATATATATATAACTATAGATATATACATATAAATATATATATAGATATATATATATATATATATATATATATATATATATATATATATATATATATATATATATATATGTAATAATAATAATAATAATAATATATATATATAATAATAATCATATATATAAAGATAAAAATATATATATATATATATATATATATATGTATATATATATATATAATAATATATAATATATATATATACTTCTTCTTCTTCTATTTATATTAATTCAACAATATTAATAATATGTATTATATAATATGTTTAAATTTATATATTTATAATTATAATATATATATAAGAATAATAATATAATATATATGTATATATATATATATATATATATATATTTATATATATATAGTAAGTAATAATAGTAGTAGTGGTAGTAGATATAGAAGTAGTGATAGTAGATATTGTAGTAATAGTAGTAGTAATATTAATAGTAGAATTTAGGAAAATCTAAATTAGTATAAATTTTTTTGCAGGATCTTAATATTTTTTGAATAGTTCTTTATTTTTAGTAGAAAACCTATTTAGGACGACTATTCAAAAAAAAAAAAAAGTTTAAACCTTTAATACAATACAATTATTTAGCTTGTTATACTTCAGCATGATCGCTATTAACTATCTATAATATAACAGCTAATAATAATGTTCACAAATTGCGCGTTCTCTGACAAATCATGCCAAAAAAATAAAATAAAATATAAACAAATTAATGTTGTCCCCGACCCTCACCGATTTTCATGAAACTTGGTATATAAAGTCATCATAGCAGAAAACTACTTTCCTGAAATTTTGAGGTCCCAACACTGATTGAGGACCGCGCAGCCCCACCCCCAATTTTGAGGGGTTTGGACGAACCTCGCTTTCTTCAAAGATCCATAAAGTCGGTTCTACTTACGGTAGAATAAAAATTCAAAATGTGTTTTAAAAAAGAAATAATAGCTCTATCAAAATGTATGAAATCAAATCAAAAACTTCTCAAACTAAAATTTAAAATATTACAAGTTGCTGAATTAAACAATTCTCTCCCCACCCCCCTTTGTAGACCTATATTTTTTTAAAAGTCAATT
>JABUQX010108830.1:42500-47500 GCA_015478945.1 Trachelipus rathkii | reverse complement strand
TACTTTCTTTTTTCACTCTCTCTTTCTTTTCTGAATGACGATTTTGATGCCACAATTTCTTTAAAACAATCCATTAAAGAAGTGAAAATGGAACCTTCAACTTCTTTCCTCACTACGTGAATCATCGTCAGCAGAAGAGTCGGGAGCTAGATTTTCATGCATTTCTTTCCATGCCTCAACGACCATATTTTTTACTGATTCATCTGATTCATGTGGAAAAATTAGCTTGCATCGCAGATCTAAGAAAGTAGCTACACACAAAGATTTATCACAGAAACTTAGAAAGTCTTTTTTCTACTGATTTCTTAAGCTCTTCAACGAGTGTAATTATTCCACTGAAGCTTTTGCCTTTAATTGCCTTATTTAAAAATAGATTTATTGCTAAAATGGAAGGGATCACTTGGGCGACTGTTACTTCACGTTTAATGCTTGTTTTAGTGATGTTGTCAAATGGCTCAAGTAAATGGAATAATTTTTCCACTGAAAATCAGTCAACATTTTCTGATTGCATTCAGCAGCGTATATGGATAAGGGAACTTTTTGTTCAAACAATCTTTTAAGCATATCATAAGTTCTGTTCCAGCATGTAGAAACGTCTTGAATTAATTTATGCTGTTTGACATTCAGATGCATCTGTAAAGTTTTAAGCTTTGCAGCTGCCGTTGCTGAATGGTGAAAATGAGAGGATATGCTTCTGCAAATAAATAAAATATCTTTAACAGACTTCTGACATAATATTGAATCGTGAATGTTTTTTTTGCAACATGTGAATAAAACATGAAATTGATAGCAAGCCACTCTCCCTTATACCAGCTACCATGTTTGGTCCATTATCCCGTATCACTAAATGAATTCTATTTTTTAGAATATTAAAAAATGTCAAAGGCCCTTATAGGATCTGACAAATGACAAAGATTTTCGCCATATTGGCTACAAAATTTGGCTATATTTTTATTTTTTGGAAAATAAGTTTCTAAAATTTCAATTTTAAATTGAAATAACTTTCCCTTATGTTGACGTAATTTATTGTTTATAAAGCTTAATATTCGGCCCGAATAGTTCGGCAAAAAGCCGAATACCGAATATTCGGTATTTTGGCCGAATAGGCCGAATACCGAATACCTACCGAATATTCGGCACCTAATATATATATATTATATATATATATATATATATATATATATATATATATATATATATATATATATATATATATATAAATATTAACAATATATATATATAAATATATATATCTTCAAATTTGTTAATAATAATAATAACCTTAATAATATAATAATAAAAATATATATATAATAATAATAATAATAATATATATATAATATATATATGTAATATATATATATATATAACTTTCTTTAACAATAATAATAACAACAACAACCAATAATAATAATAATAATAATAACAATAAAAACATAGCAATAATATAGCAAATCCAAACCAATAATAAGCAAGTAAACCGTAATACTGTAAAATACCTAACAACTGCTCATTGTTTAAGAATGCAGATAAATCTGTTAACAACATCATTTCTGCCGTTGTAAAATAAAAAACATCGTACATCCCTAAAACTTTGTTATTTATTTTTTTTTTATGTTAATTTAATTTATTTTGTACTTTTCATAACTAAAATTTGCTCGTTCCAAAAATGTATTCAATTTTAGTGTAGCTATCGTTGTTTTTTAACTATGTGCGTCGCCTAATCTGGAAGCTATATATATATATATATATATATATATATATATATATATATATATATATATATATATATATATATATATATATAATTATATTTATTTTATATATATATATATATATATATATATATATATATATATATATATAATATAACTATATATATATAATAACATATATATTCTTCATATATATATATATATATATATATATTGGATTATAATATATCAAATTATAATCGGATTATAATATATCGAAATATCGATATATCGAATATCGATATTTTTCTGGCGATAATATCGAAGGCGATATGATATTTTTTTAAATATCGATATATCGATTTATCGATATTTTTTAGATATCGGCCATCCCTACTTCCAAGTAACTATTTCTTAAGCTTCATAAAAATGAAATCCTATGAAAAAATTTAATATTGGCTTAAAAAAAATCTATTTTATCAAAAATAATTTTAATCATGAATATGATGTCAAATTATTGAAAATAAATGTATTATTAAATATGTTTTTCAAAGCAATAAAAAAAAATATAAAATTTAAGAAAAAGAATCTCTTTTTACTGTAATGGGGTTCTTCAAACCCAGTCACCTCTATACTTTAACTAAGAAATTTTTTTTTTTTTTAAATGTTTTTAAGATTCATTCAGTTCATCCAATTGCCAAAGTCGTAAACATTTTTAGATAATATGGTGGTGACTGAGTTTGTGAAAAATGTTTTTTTTTTCTTTCAAAACATGTTTTATGATCGACATTTTTTTGTCAATACATACCTTGTATTTCACATACACCTTCTTTAGATTTCCCAATAACAAACATTTTTGTTTGTGCTCTCGAAAGCCGTCTTTATTTCTAATGCCTAAAGGGTCATTTTCTCCGTGATATATTCTGCTTATTTCATCATCTTCATAAAATGATGCAACTCTCTCTTTAATTACTTCTGTTAAAATTTGCCCTTGTAATATGTTGAAATTTCTGGAAATATCCCAAAATCGACTTTCATTATGTGTTTTAATCAAAGGTCTCTCGTAGCCCCCCAAAATGGCCATAGTTTCTTCTGTCGTAAAAAATGAATAGTTAAAATTTGATTAGTCTTCTGAAATCTTCTTAAAAAATTATTTTTTTCAATTCATCAAAGATGTTTTCAAACCTAAAAATGTAATAATGCCATTTGCCTATGAGAATATATATATATATATATATATATATATATATATATATAATGCAACTGATATATATTTATATATATATATATATATATATATATAAAAATATATATATATATATATATATATATATATATATATATATATATATATATATATATATATATATATATATATATATATATATATATATATATATATATATATATACTGCAGCTGAAATTATTAAGGAACAAAATTTTACTTGCAATTTAGACAGTCTTACTTACTATGCTAAATTAAGTAGAATAATTCAGCCCAAATTTGGACAGTCTTGTCTTACTTAATATGCTAAATTAAGTAGAATAATTCAGCCCAAATTTGGACAGTCTTGTCTTACTTAATATGCTAAATTAAGTAGAATAATTCAGCTCAAATTTAGACAGTCTTACTTAATATTCTAAATTAAGAAGAATAATTCAGCCAATTCATTCCAGATACAAAAGTACCCAGTGCTGTAATTAACTAATTTCAGTTTCTTGCTTTAATCTATTAGAATAATTTGAATTTAAGTCTAGACTTTTAATTTGTTTAGTATAGTTTGCTATCTTTGCTTGAAGTTTATCCTCTACATGTCAATGTTTACCCTGCTTGTGACCTCCCTCGAGTTTTCTTTTAATGCTAAGCATTGCTTTAGTGAATTTGGAAATCTGTGCCTTCGTTTCATGTCTTGCATCTAAAATAATTTAAACTAAATATAGTCATTCCATATAAATTGTACTGTTATTTTTGTTTTCATTAAGTATATGTATCAATCATTTATTTGTGTGGCGAATAATTTTAAAGCAAAATAAAAAGTGTAAGAAACAGTATTCCTTTTTCAAGTGGTTAATGCTTACGCGATTATACAAGATAAACTCCCAATTCTTTTACTTAGGCAAGATAGACCTATCTCAGAATCTACTACTTTGTATATTCCTCATTTTGTCAAGCCTAACTTGTAAATTCCAATTGAATTACAGTTTCATTCCTTGTCAAATTGGAACTGTTTTCAATTTCAATGTATGGAGTTAAATTTACTGTTATTTTTTAATTTCCTAAGTTGTTCGTAATTGGTACAAATATAGTCAAAAATCTTTAAATGTAGTTGGGTATCTTTGTATTAATCTAAGGTTTATGTGTCCTGCAGACTTTGTTACTAGTTTATTTTCTTATAAGAATACACCAGGTGGTATTGTAACTTTCCAATTCTGCTCGTAATTTTAGAAATAAGTTGGCCCTATACAGTAAATTAAAAAAGTTATTTAAATTAAACTTCTCAAATAAATATACAACAGAAATCAAATAAATTTCATTAAAAATTTCCCAACATATAATATATACTGATAGTATATATATATATATATATATATATATATATATATATATATATAATAACTACTATATATATATATATATATATATTTTTATATATATATATATATATATATATATATATATATATATATATATATATATATATATATATATATATATATATATTTATATATATATATATATATATATATATATATATATATATATATATATATATATATATATATATATATATATATATATATATATATATATATATATATATATATATATATATCTCTTTATATATGTTTATATATATATATATATATATATATATATATATATATATATATATATATATATATATATATATATATATATATATATATATATATATATATATATATATATATATATATATATATATATATATTAAACAGAACCGTAGTTAGGGATCTTTGAAGAAAGCAAGGTTCACCGAGACCCCCAAAATTGGGAGAGGCCCTGCGTTGCCCCCAATGGTCTGGCCTCAAATTGTCAGGAAGGTAGTTATTCTGTTAAGATAACTTTATATACAAAGTTTCATGAAAATTGGTGAAGATCGGGTGTAATCACTACTTGATTTGTCGGAGAATGAGCCAAATAATAATCTAATTTGGGAGTACTGCACGATGGAACAAAAATCCCTTTTCCTCCCAACCCTTCTAGAGTTGAAATTGCAGAATAACTAATTATTGAGAAACTTAAACCAGATATTAATATAATAT
>JABUQX010108830.1:20000-30000 GCA_015478945.1 Trachelipus rathkii | reverse complement strand
TGCGGTATCAGATGTAAAACGAGGAACTATTCATTTTTACTTTTCATTTTATATCTTAATCACGGAATAAAAAAAAAAAAAAAAAAAAAAAATTGAAATATAATATGATAACAAAGATTAATTTCAGGAATAAAATAAACCAGTTATATTAGATGTTTAACTCAGTCAGGTTGAAAAAAAGAATAAGGTAGAGACTAAAGAGTTTAGTAGATAGGCGTCAGATAATGGTAAAAATAGTTGGAGTTAATATACATAATAACCAGTCAAGGAAAAGTTACTTATGAAAAAGAACACTCATTGGTGGTTGGTTCTCTAAATAAAAATGAATTTCTATTGGTTCATTTCACAAAGTTAAAGACGAACCTTAAAAATAGAAATAGCTTGCCCACCAAAATAAAATAAATACAGTAAAAAAATTGACAGTAATCAGACATCTGGAACAAAAAAAATCTATTTTTTTACAGAAAGGTTTTGCAGATCATAATTTAGCTCGTTTATTTCAAGAGAAAAATAAGATTTTTTTTGATATCGGAAAATTTCAAATTATATTTTTCTCAATAGAATAAAATAGAAGAAGAAAACTTAGAAAAGAGACGACATAAAATTTAAGTTACAAAAAATAAATTCGCCTCAAGAATAAAAAGTAAAAATAGAAATTAAAAAAAAGAATTAAAATAAAAAAAATTAATACAAAAGTGAAACAAACAGAGAAGGAAGAAGAAGAAGAAGACAATCATATATTTATGTATATATGTATATATATATATATATATATATATATATATATATATATATAAATATAAATAAATATATATAATATATATATATATATATATATATATATATATATATATATATATATATATATATATATATATATATATATATATATATATATATATATATATATTTTTATATATATTTATATATATAAAATATATACATATATATATATATATATATAATAATATATATAGATATATAAAATATATATATATATATATATATATATATATATGTAATAATATATAATAATAATAATAATAATAATAATAATAATATATAATAATAATAATAACTATATATATATATATATATATATAATAATAATATATATATATATATATATTTTTAATAATAATATAATTTTTTGGTTATTATTTATATTTATAATATAAAAGATTCTAACTTTTTTTTATACGGAATCGAGATCAAGATTAAATAAGATGAGAAATAAACATTCAAAATTAAAATTAAATAATGCAAACTATGTACTGTGTACTACCTACATCGTATAAGCATAAAAGATCTATCATCCATCCTTCTTCCAACTGTTTATTAACTGAACTTGAACCATCGAAAGGAAAATGTTTGTGTCTTCGACTTTGCAAAGATCAGCTGTTAAAAAAAGAAAAGAGAAAGAAAAAAAAAACAAGAAAAAAGCATGGATTCCCGTTTATTAAATTTCTCGAATTTGAAGTAAAATAAATAAAAATAAATAAATTAATAAAAAAAAAATTCAAATAAAAATGCTAATAACACTGTCCAACAGCCAAAATTACGCAAAGATGTGAAAGTCATTTTCTGGGGTACTTTTGTGCATAGAATCCGAATTTGAAATTCGTTTTTCGCTATCACATACAGTTTTTTTGGAAAATGTAGTTTGTATAATCTAAGGATGTTAATAAATTAATATTATTATTAAATTCCTTAAATTATAAAAAACGACATTTTGCTTATAAACTGTCTCTGATAGTGTAAAACTAATTCAAATTCGGATTCTATGCACAAAAGAACCCCAGAATATGACATTTTCATAATATAGTTATATAATTATAATTATTTAATTCCTCATTTTGTAAAAATATTTGAATTCAATTTAATTGTTTATAATTTTTTTTTCAGGTTGGTAACTATTTATCTAAATGCTTTAATATGTCTAGAAGAACTTGTAAAAACTCTCCCAACCAATTTTGTTATGTTTGTGGAAATTTGACGATTAAGAGAGATCGGCGAAATCTCACTTATCACGTTAAAAAAACTTTATCAATTGCATTTCAAGTGCAAAGTCGGAGATCAAGATAAGGGATGGGCATCTCATATATGTTTCAAAAACTGTTCAAGTTCGCTGTCAAGATGGCTAAAGGGAACACAGAAGCAGTTGCCATTCGGTGGTCCAATGGTTTGGAGGGAACCTGAAGATCACACAATAGACTGTTACTTCTGCTTGGTTAATATAAAAGGTATTAATTGCATGTAATCATTTATGCTTTTGATGCTCATTAATAATAACAGCAATATAAAAAAAATATATGATATAGCACCTTTTAAAATACACCTTTTATAAGCTGTAATATTAAAGTTATTACTTCGATTTCTTTTCTTCAGGTCACAGCAAGAATAGTGGGAAGAGTATTGTATACCCTGACTTGAGATCAGTTATGCTGTCCAGTGCCCCATTCAAAAGAGATTCCACCTCCTGAACCGTCTAAAGAGATGCATCTATCCTCTGATTCAGAGGACTATCCAGACAACCCTGACTATATGGAATCTGATGAGCCATGTGAAGATTAAGAAGAATCAAAACCAAGGCTTTTCGGTCAGGCCGATTTAAACGATTTAGTACGTGATCTGTCATTATCAAAGCAACAAAGCGAATTACTTGCTTCTCCGCTTCAAGAAAGATATTTACTAAAAAAGGACGTGAGGATTACAAAATTTAGACTCCGTTCGGATGCTTTGCAGCAACATTTTTCAACGGAGAATAATAGCTTGTGTTTTTGCAACAACATTCAAGGATTGTTTAACGATCTAAATATTGTCTACCATCCAGAAGAATAGAGATTGTTTATCGACGCATCACTATACAGCACTAAGGCTGTTCTATTACATAATGGCAATATCTTTCTATCAGTTCCCATTGCACATTCTGTAATTTTAAAGGAAACCTACGAAAACTTAGTCTACGTATTAAACAAAGTTCACTAAAATGAGCACGAATGGCTTATATGCGCTGACTTAGTTGCGCTTCTAAATGGACTGCAAACTGGCTATACAAAGTATATGTGCTTCCTTTGCAAATGGGATAGTAGGGCAAAAGCAGAGCACTATATCCGCTCAGATTGGCCTCCACGTGATGTACTAAAACCAGGTTCTCACAACGTTATTCGAGAACCACTTGTCAAAAAGGAAAAAATTCTTCTTCCACCACTATATATTAAGTTAGGTCATATAAAACAACTTGGTAAAGCTTTAAGACATGATCAGCCCGCATTTCAGTTTCTAAAAGGCAAGTTTCCTAAATTAAGTGATGCTAAGGTGAAAGAAGGGATTTTTGTTGGACCTCAAATTCGTAAACTTATGGTTGACAACGATTTTGAGAAAACAATGAATGAAATACAGTTGAATGCCTGGAGGAGTTTTAAGGCAGTTTGTAATGGTCTGCTTGGAAAACAAAAGGCCAAATACTACAGAGCCCTTGTTGACGAATTAATTCAAGCATATCAAAGACCTGGTTGTAACATGTCTCCAAAGGTTCATTTCTTACACTCACATCTTGATTTTTTTCCATGAGAATGCTGCAGATGTTAACGAGAACACGGAGAATGGTTCCATCAGGAGATATGTAACATGGAAAATAAATACAAGGGAAAATGGACTCCTGCAATGTTTGCAGATTTCTGCAATGATCCAGATGCTACACATAAAAGGAAAATAAAATACAGTATGAAATAAGCTTAAATGCATACATATCTTGAAATCTATGCTTTTTACTTCTAAATATTGAATATGCAATAAAACCCATATCTTTTTTCCGTATTTCGTATTATTGTGATATACATGTCTTAATATTATAATTTCATTTTGCTTTGGAAGTTTAATTCCAATTCGCAAAAAAAATTGGTGCGTCCTAGAAAAAATTTGATTGCTTATTTTTATTCAGCGGCTCAAAATGCATAAAGATTATATGTTTTTGTTTGCATAATGGAATTTTTTTTTTTTTTTTGTTGGACAGTGTAATTTTTAAAATATTTTTTAGATTTATTTTTGAATCAAAGAGAAGGGGATTTATAAAAAAAATATCGAAGAATCTTTTCATAATATAATTTTCACTAAAATATGATTACTTTTATTTTTATTTTTTTCTAATACAAATTACAGAAATATTAATTCAGTGCAAGCAGTCCTTATATTAGTATCACTGATTGTTTAGAGCACTTCCTCGCTGATAGCGTATTGTAAACTTATTGATGATAATTAATAGTTAAATGAAAATCAGAAGAATATTTAAAACTATTTTAATAAAAATCGTCATCTGTGTCAAAACTCAAAACTGAAACAGAAATAATTATATTTCTACTATGGATAATAATAGCTATTGTAGACGGTCATTAAATCTATCAATAATGGTGTTCAGAAAAGTTCTGTTGCTTTTCTTTAATGATCTCTCTCACACTCCATCATCTATCCACACTTATATTTATGACTACACCTTACATTTACTCTTTTACATTTCTAAAGCAACACAAATTAACCAACCGCAAATAGCAGTTGATAGAAGGGTGACTTTTAAGCAACAGATCTCCGATTTCTTTCATATTTCTCATTCGAAGTTGGAAAACATGATTATTTTCATTGCCTCAAAGAGTCAATTTCTCCCTTCAATTTAATCATAATATCGGTTTTGATACAAGACAAATCAAACCTTCCGTTGTCTTTATTATTCTTGGCTTTTCTTCCCTCTGATCATTCATGGAAAGAACCCGTTGTTGTTACACTAAAAATAAACTTTTAAGTTCAATTTATTAACGTGTCTGCGAAACATCTTTACTCCATCTTGATTTTTTGATCTGCTTTGAGTGTCCTTGAACTTTATAATGGATAATATGTGTTACATGTCTTACGTGGTGGTTTCATTCACAACTCTTCTTGAGGAGGGGAAGTCTAGGATTTTATCTCTCTCTCTCTCTCTCTCTCTCTCTCTCTCTCTCTCTCTCTCTCTCTCTCTCTCTCTCTCTCTCTCTCTATCTCTCTCTGATTACACTAAGACCATTGCAACAGACAATTCCTCTTCTGAAGTCTTTTAGTAGAATATATTCTCCTTTGAATTAGAGTTCGAGAGATTTGTCTGTCCACAGTCTCCTATTCTCAAATCTCTGACCGTAGACTTAACTGCTGTGCTCATTCTTGCCTTTTCTTTTAGAAGTCTGAACAAACTTTTCTGCTATTTTCCTCACTTCCCAAAATTTACACACTTAATGTTTTGTCGTTTTATTATGCGTCCGTTTAATGTTTCCTTTCTCTGCTACATTTTAAGTCTTTTGCTCTGCAAAATATATATATATATATATATATATATATATTTATATATATATATATATATATATATATATATATATATATATATATTTATATAATATATATATACTATATATTTTTATTTATTTATATATGAGTGGTTTCATTGCTTAGATTTCGAGCGTATGTTTATATATAGAAACACATAACATGTACCTTAAAACTGAACAAATACGGAGCTAGATTTAAAGGATAGCTCCACGGAATGCAAAGAACTTCATCACCCTATTTACTCTTTAGAAATTTCCTACACACTTAATGCTTTTTACAAGACACTGCACTTAGATAATGTATGAATTGCGAGAAAGAGAAAGTGACTTTTAAATCATTTGATTCGAAGTACAAACTTGGTAAAAATTGCATAAGATATTTTGGTGCATTTCCGTAATATCAAGAAGAAATTCAGGAAAATAAGAGTTATTAACCCGAAGATTACAACGATGATTGAAATTAAAATTAAGAGTAAACTTTCGTTCTCAAAACTTTTTCATGTGGAAAATATTGCCAACTCAAAGTTTGGTCTTTCTTGATCATTCAGTTTGTTTTTTGTTTTTGTTTTTGTTTTTGCTCATTTCGGTGAATGGGAAAAACCTTTTTCTTCTTTTTATATAAAATAATTACGTGGAAGAATTGAAAATGTCATTTTTCAAAATTGGAAAATTAAATTCTCCTCTCTCTCTCTCTTCTCTCTCTCTCTCTCTCTCTCTCTCTCTCTCTCTCTCTCTCTCTCTCTCTCTCTCTCTCTTTCTCTTTCTCTTTCTCTCTCTCTCTCTCTCTCTCTCTCTCTCTCTCTCTCTCTCTCTCTCTCTCTCTCTCTCTCTCTCTCTCTCTCTCTCTCTCTCTCTCTCTCTCTCTCTCTCTCCCTCTCTCTCATAAGAATTTTGTTTGATTCACCAATACTTTTTAAATTTCTCATTGGTATACAAAAAAGATAATTTTAATATATTTCAGTAACACTGTATCAATTATTTATATCTAATATAAAAGATGGTTATACAAAATGTTTAGGCTTAAAGAACTAGTTTGTTTATGTTAACCATTTCATAAACTTAAAAAAAGCAATTAAAAATAGTATTAACATATTGTAGATAGTTAAATTTTATTGAAATAATAAATTTGTAATTGAATAAAGAGTTTTTTTCACAAGAAAGTGCGGGAAACTTACAGTGCACAGTGCACTCGCGATCAGCTTACGGTGTACTCATGGTCAACTCAAGGTCCACTTACTTATAAATCTGTATCATATTATTCTGTATCATATATTTATATATATTTTGTATCATATATTAAGATCTGCTTTTATATTTTAGCACAAATAATATCTTATACAGATTTTTATAACAAATATAAAAAGAAAAATATTAAAAGAAAATTATGCTGACTGAAATAAACAATAATTGATAATCGAAACAAATAAGGTCAAAAATCAAAATAAATTGAAATTAAAAACCATTTCACTTTTTATAGGAAGTCATTTTCTGTTTTCTTTTCAAGAAAAAGTCACAAAAAGAGATTAGAAACTAAAGATTAAAGTTAAAGATACTGAAGGAAAAGAAACCTAACCTAGAGATTATAAATTAAAAGTACAAAATTAATCAAATAAAATGTAAGGTGAAAATAAATGAATAAATATAATAAACCGAGAAACGCAAACACAAAAAGGATATATATATATATATATATATATATATATATATATATATAAATATATATATATATATATATATATATATATATATATTATATATATATATATATATATATATATATATATACATATATATATATATATATATATATATATAAAAACATATATATATATATATATATATATATATATATATATATATATATATATATATATATATAAGTAGAGAGAGAAGAAAGAAAGAGAGAGAGAGAGAGAGAGAGAGAGAGAGAGAGAGAGAGAGAGAGAGAGAGAGAAGAGAGAGAGAGAGAGAGGGAGAGAGAAGAAAGAAGAGAAGAAGAGAGAAGACACAAAGGTGTCCTTCGTTATTGCGTGACTCCGGTGTTATGCACTTGTTTTCTGAATGGAGTCAATTTTAATCATAAAGGACTTATTAGCTTATTATTCAACTTTAGATGAAATTAACTTTATCCTTAACATTGAAGGTAAGCGCTGTCTTTCTTCTTTATATATAGTACAGTGCTAGTGATCGATGAACTTACTACACACTCCTGCCATAGTCCATTGTGATGCCTTTGTACCAAACGTGTGTGGGAGGATATAAGTGTCATTTGAGATTTCTGTGTGGAGATCCGTAATTTAAATCATGGTTAAAGAGTTACCTCCTATCCAACCACTTCTACGCTGTGAAACTAGTAACAGTTGCCTTGTAACAAAGTTGATTGAATGATTGACCGCTAAGTGTGTATAATTTTCCTCACTTAAATTCTTGTAACCTCTCCAACAGTCAGTAATTATAGTTGTGGAAGATTCTACATTATTTAATATAACTTCCTTTAAAGTATTCGCGTTTCTTTTATTAACTGAAACAAGGAAACACTTACCGGAATCTCTTTCAACGCCTCCAACGACCCAATGCTGTTCGCGTAATCTACCTTTGTTGTATTTCCTTTCCGAGAAAACTGACTCATCTATTTCAACTACTCTGCCTTCTCCGCCTATCTTTTCACTTGTTTCACTTAATAATATAAAATAAGGCTCTCTAAAAAAGTATACCATTCGTAAACAGCTCTCTTTCCTACTTCAAATGCTATTATTGTATGCTTAATTTCAAATTCGTGAACAAATGCATAAAGTAGCATTAAAACTTGCTGTACTCTAATTTAGCTCCATACAGAAAAAAACCTTTTTCCTGTGGACGACGGGGGAAACTTCGTCCCCCCTCTGTCCCCAGTCGGCTCGCGCCCCTTAACAATCTTAGGTTATGAAAAATTTATTATTTAAAATTAAACCTTTATATTGTAAAAAAGCTAATAAACTAGTATCACTATTACAAATATCAAAAATATCTATTAGACTATACATGACTTTTCAAAAACAATGTGCATACGAAACTGAATTTATTGTCATTCATTAGGACCGTTCCTAGAAAACCAAACTGAAGGATAAAGGAAAAAAACGATACGTTTGTGGTAAATAACCATATATATATATATATATATATATATATATATATATATATATATATATATATATATATATATATATATATATATATATATATATATATATAAATATATATATATATATATATATATACTATATATATATATATATATATATATATATATAACATTGTGACAAAAAAATTACCAATGTAATTGAAACTATATTAAAAATATTTTGAAAATATTAAAGTTTAATCAGTATATTGACTCATTTGTCTAACGTAGTCATTTGTTTCTATTTGCACTCTAATTTTATATTTAATAGATTTAATTAATCTTTTAATGATGTAATAAAGTGCTAGGGCATGCACGTAAAATGAGAAATTTATATATAAATATATATATATATATATATATATATATATATATATATATATATATATATATATATATATATATATATATATATATATATATATATATATATATATATATGATAACTGTGCACCTTTCCACTTTGTATGAGCCCACTGGTCAGGAAAAACATAAAATAGTAACCTTCCCCGATTGTCGTGGTAAAATAACTAACTAACTAACTATATATATATATATATATATATATATATATATATATATATATATATATATATAATAAAAATATAAACATTTATATATATATATATATATATATATATATATATATATATTTTTTTTTTTTTTTTTTACATGATACCACCACTCACGGGCAATGCCCTTTTAAAAGGAGGGGGCAAAAAATAAATAAATAAATAAATAAATAAATAAATAACAAAAAATTACATAAAGAAAAATAAAAATAAAAATAAATGAAAAGTAAACCCACCCTAACGCAATTCCCTCAGGTGGGCGCAGACGTGGGACTTAAATAGAGGAAGATTAAACATTGCGGGGAGAATAAATAGAAGAAGGCAAGGGTTCCACAAAACAGATGTGGAAGAAGGAGGTGCCATAACGAGTGATCCTTGAGTCTCCAATATTCACACAATTTTCATGAGAGAACAAGGCACCTCTTGTGTTACGAGGGCACGACGCAGTGGTGGAGGAATGCGAGAGGTCAATTCTCGCGAGCACCTGCCGTTGTAAATATCTAAAGAAAGGAGAGAGAGCACTTACGTCACGACGCAGAGAAAGAGGGTCAGGGGTGTCAGAAAGTATGGGACAGTTTATAAGCCTCATAGCCTTAGCTTCAACTCTATCAAAAGGAGGGTGGAACGGATCCACCCCAAATGTGGGAACAGTATTCCATGCGAGGCGAATAAGACCTTTATATAACTAGGTATCTGAGCAGAGAAAAAAATTCACCAATCTGAGCAATTCTTAGCTTTTTGAGGCCATTTTAGCAGCTGATGTGATGTGAGGTCTCCAAGATAATTCTATTTATGTTTTTAGTCCTAGAATGTTTATATTTGTTTACGGGTAGACATTAGAGCCATCAAAGGGATAGGAAAGTTGGGAGGTATTTTAGAGAGGAGATATGAAGAGTTGAGTTTTCAAGGGTTGAACTACA